>JABFQD010000515.1:0-25043 GCA_022817045.1 Psix sp. ZL-2020
ATATCGATTAAATGTATTAATAACATATACTGTTTTATGTCTCTTTATATTGGTATTAGAAACTATGTTTTTCTCTTTCGAGTCTGCGTCATGTGATTTTATGTGTTTTTCTATCTTTTACGTGTTTCCTTTTTACGAACAAGTACGACGTGGTTATATATCGTTTCAAAATACATAGTCTTGTCTTTCTCTTCACAAAGTCTCGCTAACATAATTTGTTTTGTAAGTTGTTACGATTTGGAAAATGTTACAAAAAGCTCATGTTATGAAAAATTATATATATTAATTATACGTACAGAACAATAAAACCACCACAATTTATTATCAGAATTAATTATCTCTCCAATAGATAAAAAGTGTATTCTTACATTTGAAGTTATTTGTCATTATTATTAATTCTTAAGCATGTTTTATAATCTGCTTAATTCGTATTAAAAAAATATATGATAAAAATACAAAAATAGTTTTTTACTTTATTCGTGTTAAAGTAATCATCTTAAGTAATTAACATACTTTCGATAAAATAAAGCCTTAAAAACAAAGAAAAAACATTATAACCATAGAAAATCATTGATTCTCTATGTAATTATAATTTGTCGTAAATATATTTATTAATCTCAAAACAAATCTTTAATAAAATCAAATAATTCTGATATATGTCAAAGCCATGCAACTGATATCTTTGTGTTTATTTGTAAGCATTTTTATTTTAAAATAATCATCACAGTTTCGATTAATAAATATTTTATTAAATAAAAATACGGTTTTCTGTGAAAAGTCTTTTTATTTAAATAAAATTATATGTCCAAATAAACTCAATAATGAGTGCAATTTTTTAATGATATCAGCAAAAAAAATGGAAAAAAATTAAAATAAAACAGTCCTCAAACATCGGTGGTTTGTTTGTCAGATTTTCCCTGGAACATTTCGAGGATTGCACAATTGAAACTATAATACAAAATAAGTTGAATATTTGCTCGATTACTTAAACTCAGCGGAAAATCCAACGTTGCATTGTCAATACTGAATAAATATAAAAATCATAGTTTTAGTGTCACAAACTAAAAGTGCAATTGGTAACTTACTATCACAAAACACAATTATAAGCGATACAATGGCTATAACTAAAATATTTTCAATAATTTGCAATCCCAACAAACATAATGTAAAAAATTTGATGTAGGTGAAGACCGATATAAAATGCGAATATAATACATATTCATGAATGCTTGCCAATGTATAAAACTTGTTTAATATGAGCGAAATTTTTTCTAACAGAAGAGACAACGCTTTTTTATATCAAATAACGTGTGTTTTTTCATCACCACAAAAGTTTACTTCGGTAGATTTTAAGTTTAAAATTTGAATTATTTATTATTTTAACTTTTTTAACGTTAAAGCATTAATTTTGATTAGACTAGAAGAGATTTTAATTACACCTTAATTATAAATTCTATGTACAGGTATATATACGTATATACATATACACATACATAAATATATATATATATATATATATATATATATCACAAAATACATCTTAGGCGTAGATTTACATACACCGACACACCTACACAAGAATAAACTTCCTATGTATAATCACAAAACTTATTACCAAGAATATAATATAAGAAAATTATAATAAAAAAAGTTCGTTTAAAATGTCATTCTGAAAAATCGCTAAATTGATAATCTAATCCTTTTTATACTTGCAAACAAAGAAAATGTTGACCAGAACATTATCTAGTTACTGACAGCGAAAAATTAATTAATGCGATAAACGAGCGTTTGCCGCGAAATCGATTACAAAAAGAGGCTTACAAATCATGATAATTTGTGATGAATGAAATAAAGAATCTAAATGAAATTGCAATTATGAGACTCGCGGCGTGAAACTGACGAAGTCCAGCCAGTGCTAAGTCTTACCAATTTTCGCGTTAGAGTGAAGTGGGTTCGTAGAGTTCGAGAGTTCTTCAGGCTTTCGTTTGGTCGCTTTCGGCGACAGGATCTTGTCTTGTGGAGTGTCGGTGGCACCGTCCTTGGCTTTTTTCGAATGGTTGTTGTTTGACGGCTCAGTTTGGGTGGTGAAGGTGAGAGCGATAGCTGTTGTGGGCATCATTTTGTCCTGGATCTTAGTCTCAGCTATTCTCTTATCTATCGCAGAGGTCGTGACAGTCGAGGAAGGTGCAAGGCACACGACATTCTCGCTTTTGAGCTGCGCGTTCGCGCCAAGTTTGGCAATCGAAGAGTTGAACAGCCGAGTAGGCAAATTTAAATTAGGATTGCTGGTGATGACTCCGCAGATCTGCTGATTATCTTCAGTGACGCTCCTAGGGATGATGCCAATGGTTTGAGTCTTATTAACCAAAATAGCATTCGCCGCTGGTGTCTCGCTGGTTAAATTTGCGGAATTAGACTCGGACTTTGTAGAATCCGGTGACGATTTTTCGGCGGCTGTTTCATCAGTGAACTGTGATGCATTATTTTGTTGCATAATGATCGACTGATTTTGTAGAGTCGGTAGTTTGACCTGCTTGACTTGGCTAGGTTGAGAAATGAGTTTGTTACCCTGGTTGAGGAAAGATTGGAGTACGAGGGCATTGGGTACGCCGGTGGCGCTAGTTGAGCGGACAGTCACAGGACCGGTTGCGAGAAGTTTGGAACCACCTGATACGATGGTAAATTGCTGGCCGCTTTTCAGATTAAGATTCATCGGCACTAGGTAGTTGGTACCGGCATTAACAAGTACCGCAGTACTTGTCATCTTACCAGTTACTGTTGCAAGAGCCTCGCTTACGCCTTCCTGGACAATCACTGCTCGAGGAGCCTGCACTGCATTCTGCTCGCTAAAAATGACGTTTCTCCTTTTGGTGCTAGCATCCGAATCATCATTGGAGTCATTTCTGGGCTCTGGAGTAGCGTCATTTGTAATAGCCGTAGAGCTATGTTCTTCTGGCGCAGAAAATCCTGTTGGACTGTTGTCTTGCACCGGAGCAACCCCGCTCGAGGAATCTTCACTGCCCATCGTTCGACCAAGGTCATCTGCACTAGGACTCATTTCGGAACTTTGTTGACCGGTAGGTTTGGTCTTGCCTGAACCAGACTTTTTTCTTTTCGAGCTCTGACTGGGATTAGTCGGAGGATTAGATCGTCGTCTTGGCGCTGGTTTATTATTAAGATCCGGCGAATTGCGCAACTGTTCTGCGTATTCAGTAAGAATAGCATAAATCCTCTGAGTCGTCTGTTCATCCTCCTGTGGCTTCTGTTGTGGTTTAGCAATTGGCGAGACCTTAGAAGTGTTGGTCGCACTGGTTTTCACTGCCTTTGGAGCAGCTTTCTTCGCCGCTTTGGGTGAGGGCGCTGGTGTAGTTTTGCCAGCAGAGGGTGCTGGCGCTGGAGCAGGTGTGACACATGGACTGGAGGAGCTCTGCGAGGTGACGCTGAGTGCCGGTGACGCCGATGGCTGACAGTAACTTGTGACTACGACCACTGGCGCAGGATTAGAGATCTTTGATGTTGACTGGTTCACATAAGCAAGCGATACTTTCTGTTGGAAGATCTGTTGATTTGTGTCCTGCTGCTGGAAAGCGACAGTGCTGCCGTTGTTAGGTATGAGTTGCTGCCCGAGCGAGTTACTCTGCTGTTTGGTTGTTGCAGGCGGCTGTGCAGTTTGCGTTTGTACAGTACTAGTGGCAGCAGACTGTGTCTGGTTCAGCTGGGGCTGAATGGTGCTCCGTTCTTTCACCTGCTCGAGTACACTTTCAAACTCGCGCAACTGTTCGAGCGTAGTCGAACTCACCTGATTAGGTACTTCGATGGGAGCGTTCAAAAGATTTTCGGTACGAACGTTACTTTGACTCACAGTAGCTTGTTGTGGGGTTTGCGCTTGCGCAGGAGCTGACTGAGCCTGTTGACTCTGAGGCTGTTGGTTTGCTTGTGGCAACCGTGGCGCGGCAAGCACTGCTTGTATCGCACCTGCACTAATCGGTTGCCTGATAGGTGCACGAATGATGTTGAGCTTAACAACAGGAGTGCGATTGCCCGAGATGGTAGAGTTCGCATGAGTAATCGCCGGAATGATGTTCGTCGTAGATATCGTAACAGGAATCTTGTGCGTGTATATCACTCCGGGCGAGGAATTGTGCATGGTTTGTACAAGCTGCGTGAGCGTCTGACTGTTGGCAGGGCTGCTGACATTGGTGCTGGAGGCGGTGGAGCTTTGCACAATGCCGAGGATCTGGCGATTTCCGCTGACTTGCAAATTCGCCATATTGTTCGTCGAAATCGACTGAACAATACTAGGCGCGGGCTGTGCGTTTGTCGTCTGTACGGATTTAGATAAATTATTAGTTTTGGTCTGCGCAACAGTGTCTGTTGTTGATGCAACTGCCATGGTTGTTGAGTCGGAGGTCGGTGTGTAAATAGTTTTGCCAAAAGCCTGCTGAAACTTGGGTAGACCAGTGTTCTGAGACATGTTTTTAATTGGATTCAGTCGATCAAAAGTGTTGCTCTGTGCTTGTACATGCCGTGGAAATTCTTCAATATTCTGCAACAATACATTTCTCGGACCAGCAGAGACCGGTGTAATGTGGTATGTACCGTCTGGTTTGCAAACTATCTGAATCTGATCATTATTCACTGGTATAGATGGTGCGTTGGCTGAAGGCGACGCTGAATCCATAGGTGATTGGCTACGGTTTGTCCGATTAGCCATTAACGTCCTCGGACTATCTGCTTCAAGGTTGGTAGTATTGTTCAAGTCCGTGGGTGAGGCCTCTGAAAGCTGATTCGCTTCCTCTCCGACCTCATGTAATGATGAAGATGAAGTCTGACCCGCTGGACTCATGCCAACGCCACTGTCATGACCACCGGAAGATGGCGTACCTGGCAACTGTGTGCCTCCAACAATGTTTGCGCCTGTGCCAGCAATAACTCTTCCAGCATTGTTTGAACTTTGCGCAATGTTTCGCGAAAGTTGCACCACGTTGACTGTCGACTGCATCCGCGGCGGAACCATCATATCCAATGAATTCATTCCCGGCACGTTTTTCACCAAGAGGTCCGAGTCACGATCGAGGAGGCCGTACTTACGCTTCCTTAAACCTGCTTTGACATTACGTTTGGTCCTCTTCGAATCACCTTTTTGTTTTTGGTAGCTGATACTTTTCAGCAGATCGTTGCTGATGCTACTAGACACAAAGCTCTGCTGCTTATTTGGACTCAACTTCTTATCTATCTCGTCCGCCCTCGTCAGCACGATCTTTGGGTTAAGGTTGAGCGAACTCAGCATAGGTGCAAACTTATTCGCCGTTGTACTGTTTTCGTCAGTGTTGTTGTTGTCCTTACTCGACTTCGTCACTGCTTGCATCCTCTTGGGCTTTTTCGCATTCTGCGGACGGAACATCCGCAGCGATTTGAGAACCGACGGATCCGTCCTCTTCTCCGTGATAATAAGTGGTGCCGCGGCCGTGTACGCTGAGCCTTTAATTGTTTCGCGTTTGTTCTCATCAAGGTCTGCGGAAAATAAAGTAATGATATCACTATTACTGACATCAGAGCCACTCGCAGTCTCATTGACAAGCATGTGAAAGTGCGAAACAGACTCGGGACTAAGTTTGTTGACTTTAGTTCGCTTTTTAATCGCATCTTCCGTCTTCTTAAGTTTCAACCGGCAACCGTCACTGCCCAGACTATCTGTCTGGCTATCTTGAGTATTCGTGTCGTCACTGTCGTCGCTCAATATCGACATCTGTCTTTTTCGATACCTTTTGTTCTTCGGCTCAGCGCTATCGTAGTCGCTCTCAGAGGACTCTAGTCGATGCACTTTTCGAGGTCTCGCTGTTCTTCGTACCGGCATCACGCTGCCGCTGTCCGAGTCTGAGCTATCGTCGAGACTGCGACGTGCCGATGTGCGCTTGTAGTTACCCGCAGGCTGAAAGCTGCCATACTGCTCGCTGCCATCCGAAGGTAAATCCACCCACTGTTCATAACCTTTTTCAATGCCAAAGAACACGTCCTTCGTATCGTCATCGGACGGCCAATCTTTGAACTGCGAGTAATCAATGTTCAAATACTTGAGTTCCTTGTTCGTGCTCCGCATTTCTTCAGCATTATCAAGATAGCGCTCGCACAAACTGTTCAACTCCTTCCAGTCGAGCAACCAGCTTAACATGTGATAGCGCGGACTACTCAGCACCACTGCCAAGTCGTCGAGCAACTGTGCCGATAGACCAAGTTTCTCTGCGTCCAGAACTTGACTCGGCATGGATTTTTCGTCGTAATTCGCCGACCCTGTTACCGCGTCACCTTTGATTAAAATCAACGCATCCAACGAACGCTCTACTTTGTCTGTTTCCCGCTTGATGTCGCCCTCGACAAACGGTTCGCAACTCAAACACATACTCTTCATTGACTCATCCTTAGGTCGCCTCTGTATTTCTGAGTGATTGCACTTATCCCCCTCCGCCTTCGTCGGTGAAGACAACAGACTTTTCAAGAGTTGATCCGTCCGCTCCATACTCTTGTTCAAAGAATTCGAAAATTCGAAACCTTTTGGTCGTAACATTAAAGATGAAAAAGATTCTGTTGTGTCCTTGCATTGATCTGTCTTTCCAGATGGCGCTGTCGTTTCTTCCAATCCATCCGCATTTTGCTTCAACTTGCCGCAAGCCATGGCTATCTCTTTGATGCGATCAAAACACACCCTCGTAGGGTGCAGAGAAAACGCTGTCAGAACACATTCGCGCGCGATTCCTAAGTTACTGCCCAGAACATCCGCGAGTTTCAGAAACTGCGTGCTCAACCGCTTTGCTGTCTCGCGAACCTTTTCCTTGTCTGACTTGGCTTTCTGAGACTCGAGTTCGTTCATGTCAGTTGTCAAAGCTCGAATGTACAGTTCGATTACCAAAGGCTTCATGCTGTCTCCGAACTGAAATGCAAATGATTTTATTAATCGATCATAAAATTTGATAAAAACATTCGAGCTAACTGAATTTAATTAATATGATTTTCCATCGCGATTTACATTAACAGTTTACATTACATTAATGCCACAGTAAAATTTCTTCATTTGAAATTCTGACGAAGACTTAATAATCTGCGAGTCACTTAAACTATAAAACACAATTTTTTTTTTCATTTAAATGCACATTACTATTTATACATATTCTCTAATGAATCTAGAAATAATCTAATTCCAAATAATTACTATTCTTTGATTGCATTAATGTAACTTACATGTTTAGAAAGGATGCCGCAAAAAATGTAAATATGTTGCGCGCTTTCTGCGGGTTCAATTAATTTCCTAATCATGCCGGGTAAGGTCGGTGCGACATCTTTTAGTTTTGAATGTAACAATGCCCAAGAATTGAGGATTTGCTCTAAAGTGTTAGCGCCAGTCTCAGCGACAGGCCGAATCATCCCAGCAGTTACAAGGTACTGAGCAACTAGTTCTGCGGCCTTGGTTGAGTTTCTCCACACTCGCGCTGGTCCATACTTCGTCGGTTTCTCGCCACTTAACCTTTGTACCAATTCAAGCCCTTCATCCAGGTCCATTAACTTTAACTGCAACAGTCAAATTATATTTTGAATAAAAAGCATTCTAATTGTGATATCATCCAAAAATCCAATTCACATCGTGGTACATACTTGAGCGAATATGTCTTGCGTGCGTTTCATTTTATATAATAGAACAATGTAAACATCAATCATGTACTGGATATCGTGAATATCAGACACAGAACGCAGTCCATCGCTCCTTCGAAGTGTCCTCACGCAAGCTGCAGCAAGGTTTACCGCTATGTCTTCGCAGCGATCTTCGCAAAGTATTTTCAACCGCATCGTTAGCAATTCACCCTTTTCCGAACAACAAAATTCTGAAAAGTAAGACAATTGACAAATGATAACAATTTCGTAATTATTGTTTTATTTATTGAACTGTAACATTTAATCGACAATGAAAAGATGCTCTTTTGAATTTGGTTTCTATTGAAGTAACTAAATAAAGTAGAAGCAAAAGAAACGAAAAATAAAATTCACCTTCTTCATGTTTGGCATCGGGTTGGCCGTTGAGAATTAAATCAAGGCCAGCGTTTGCCCATGGATTGTTCACCAAACTTATCAGAGATGAACATTTTAGAGCAGCAGGGTGTTGTGACAAGCGCTTCGCGCACCTCTGCAAGGTTACGCAGAGGTGCGTTCGGGTCGCGGGAGTCAATTTTGGCCACTCCCCGCGCAAAACTAATTGCAATGTATGCCTGTAAAAATGAAGTTCAATTACTAATTACAATCTATCTTAATGTTCTGTCAAACTTTGTTTTATAAGGACAATAATATAAGTCGACATATTTTACATTCCAAGCAGATTTCCAATATTTATATTTCACGTTATAAATGACCCAGATTTTGTTATTAATAAAGCAGAAACTCAACATTCGCAGATATTCAAATATATATACAATTCAATGTTGACGTTTATTGATTCATTTAGTGAGTGAAAACAGTGAGTTGTAACTGATATTTTATATTTTATTTGATTGTTTTAAATAAAAATGCATGATTTTTACTCAATTGAAATATCATATTTGAAAATATTAAATTTTGCTATTTGAACGTGAAATAAGTAAAGGACTATGTAGAGAGTGATAAAAAGTTGATTTGAATAATCGACTTTATTGTTGTTTTTATAAAAAAAATTCATTGGAGGTTTAAAAATATAGGAAAATATACTTGTAGGCCCATTCTATAAGAGACTGGGTTGCTTCTGGGGTTGCAGTTGGAATAAAATTAGTGACTTGCTCCCAGGCAGACAGAAGTGTGTTCACCTTGTCGCCGTATTTCTTTTTGCTGTCACTCAATGTTGCTTCAAGCCCCTGAAAACATTTAAAACTATGAATTCATGTTGAAATTGAATATGTAATAATTTTTGCATAATTTCAAGTAGAAAAATGCCTCTCTTATTTTCTATTAAAATAATTATTCTCCTGGAATTATGATTCTTTCTGTGATTTTTATTCACCTTTACTCATCATTTTTACTGCAATTTATAAATAAAACTCTCCACTTTTTCTGTTATTATTATTGAAATGTAGAAATATGAAAATTTTGCAAATGAAATATTTACACGAGTCTAATTAGAATTTGTATCGTACAATATTAAATTACAAAAATAATTAGAGTGGACCAAATGTCTAATTTTCGTTTAAATTTGACTCTAATTTGTGATTTCGATTTGATTGTTAAAGAAAATCAATGCATTTTAATTGGGATGTCAAAATGATATTGATAAAAATATTGATATCAAATTATGCTTCAATTAATCTACAGGGCTGAATACCTTATTTAATCCAAGATTCATCATAGCGCATGCGTGATATTAAACGAACGAACGAACGATGAGTGAGTAAAGTTATACATGCACGCGTATAATATTTTAGTGGACTCTGAAATGAAAGTCGAAAATAATTCTCATACATTTAATAGAATTGTATCTATTATCCGTCATTATTATATACTAATCACATATACTTTTTCGTTCTTTTATCAATCTCCAAAAAGCCTCAGATAATTTGTTTATCAAAAGTTTCTATTCCGCATTATCATATTGCTATTAAACATAAATTGGCTGTATTAAAATTAATTACATTTTAATTAAAAATGTCGATTCTCAAATTTCATTGAATACCCAAATTCAATAGAAATTTCCACATAAATATTTGATCATAATTAAAATGAACATTCTAATTCGCGAATTTTCATCAACGACTTCATCCTCACATTGCACCTTCAAAAGTGACTATCAATTTGTTCAAGAATTAAATAACCTGCTTACATTTAATTTCCATTTGTTTTTTCTCTAATCCGTGAAAACATCTCGCAAAAAAGGTGGGGATCATTTTTGCACGTCTCCCCGACAATAAAACAAGCCACAATTGTTAGGTTATAAACAGTTTCATTTATAACCTAAAAAGTGTACAGCTGGTGTATGAAAAGGTAGTTATTTAATCGGATAAAACATTTGATATGATTTAGCGAGCATTTTTAGGGCACCAATGGGCCCAGAAAATACACACAAGGCAAACTTTCGTACGTGTAATTTGGCACGTACATGGACACACGCTACACACGCACACAACAATCAGGTGCCATTGGTGTTGGCCTCGCGGCAACTAACCTCGCAAACTGTGAAAATCGGAGAACAATCCTTGAAAGCATCGCGACGCAAAAGGTTGCCAGGATCATTGGATGATTCTTGATTTATCATGTTTTCGGCGATTGTGTACACTCGTCAATTGGCGACCCTTCGCATACCGTAAACACGACTGTTTTTGACGGATACATTTAGCGCGCCCGAGCCTCGGCTTTTGAACCGACTTTGCCGTGTGCCGTTTCACTGCGATTGCTAAATAAACCGCCCGAATCCAATCGGGGGCTGTCAAACTCCGATCAAAAACTTCCAATTTGTCCAAACTAGTCGAAACTAAGCCAATTTTGATGTCAACACACCGAGTTGCGAAGTAACGACATCTTTTGGCCATTACGCTGTTGTCCAGAGTAAAGGCGGGAAAGATATTGGAATTTGAATTTCATTTACAAATAATTTAACGTCGGCTTGAATTGACACTTTTCATCATACTTAATTTAGCTTTTGTAAGTATCTTATCAGCCATTTTATTTTTTTACTTCAATTTATTTATCATTGTTTTCAACATAATATTTTGAATGCTAAAAATCGCATTTTTACGAGTCAAATATTACATTTATTGTATATTTTAATAAATAATGACGAAGTGAAAATTACAGTAGGATTAATGAATATTGAAATATGAATTTCAATTTATAATAATTTATAATAATTATAAAATGTAATAAATAATGTTTTTGGATATTTTGATGATGAAATTAATTTGAGCGCCAACAAATACATGTTAACAATTGAAATGATCTTAAAGCACATTTATATTTATTATATTTAAAAACATAGCTCGCTGGCATTATAATTTTATCCACTTTATTTGATCCAATACGGGGAACTTGTAGTTAAGAACAAGAGGGACAGAAATAAACGTAGGAAATTTGATAATGTAAATAAGATTGGATAGAACTCGGCGAAATGAATTTCTTTCCTAGAATGAAAATCAGTCCAATTATTGTTGAAAGGTAAAACAAAATATTACACATATTGCAAGTTATAAACTTTTTGTTCCTTCTTGTTTTAGATAGTTGCGATAATAACAGCACATACTAAGAACAACGAACAACCTCGAAGACCTAATGAACGTCATATTTCATCAACCGCTGGTCAGCTGGACTCAAATTTGGAGATACAATTGCGTCAATGTCAAATATTAAGATAGGAAATTAACGCGAGAAATACGGAAATTACTAAGGAAACCACAGGCACAACTATAATTTTGATGCGAAAATTTAATGGTGCTTCTAGACGATACTACAGACGTTCTTCAAATTTATTCCGGAACTTGTTAGCATTTAGCACGTAAACTTCCACGATTTACCATTGTATCTTTGATTATGTCGCACAATGAAAATGAAGTACACTTTGGAACACTTGTATCTTCTAATACCGAGGAAACATAAACGCATCGTTGGGAGAACGAAAAACAGAGCTACCTAGAACTATTCGGAATTCATGGTTTCATTCTGTCCATAAATAATTCATAATTTCGTTTGTACTATCGAATTCGGATATGGTAAGAATACTTCGATATATATTTATGAACGAGCTGAATGATCCATTGCGCAATTTATACATGCGTAACAATTTTTTTTGTTTCAGGAAAACTGACTCTTTCATTAGCAGTCTATGACATCAGACGAGCTGAGGACGTCGTTTATTATGTTTATTATAGTTTGAACGCGAGCATGGTTTACACATGAGAATAGCTTTCGAATACAAGAAACGGGAAAATCGCGCGAGCGCAGCTGCTGTATTCATTATGCAAATTTTACATTTGATATGAATATATTAGAATTTAATTCTGCTAATGTGATATTAAATTTAATACTACTGCACGCAGCTTCGTTGTTCATTGACAAGCGAGCAAAGCTTGGGATCAAGCGACGGCAGCGATGACTACGAACACTGCTTGTTACAAAATCATCTCGAGTTGATGATGTGCGATAATCGCGCAAACTCAAAAGAAACACTGCAATTACAGTTGCGCGACTAAAAATCAAAATAACCAAGAGGCGGCGCTGTTTAGCGAAGATCGATATCCAATGAAAATAATCATTTCTTCGCTTAATTTTATTTCCAGTCTTTTTTCAGCGCGCGAATCAAATTACATTGGCTTTTGTTTTACCCTCCAAACTGAAGACGTAAATTGAGTTATTCTAAGTATTACTACAAATCAGAAAACATAAAGATAATCCATGGCTTCTAGACTTGCTTTTCAAAGACTTTAAAATGTGTTTTCTCTCGAGTCACTATCGGATATTTTGTTAACGACATAAAATTGTATGAGATATTTATGCGCGAATCATTCCCTTTGCCAATGAAAAGTGAAAAGCAAATTATTTGAAAAAAGTTCAATTACCGAGTCTCGTTAAATTGGACTTGTCCAAATTTGAAGGATTACATTTACAATAAATATTTCACTGAACTGAACACTGTACTAAATAATACAATTAAATATTTTATTTATAAATGTTGTTTTTTGAGATACAGCAATCCTATTAGAGCTTTTGGTCAGCTGTAATAGGATTGCTTTATAATAACTTTTCAAAATTCCCGTTCGACCATTTAATTATGTTTGAGTTGAATGAAATAATAACCAAGTAGCAGCATCTGAAGACATAAAAAGCTGCGATTTGTCTAGATTGCGAGTGAAATCCTTGGTCCATAATTTTGAGCATGTTCTAATCATTAATAATGAAATGGTTGGGATATATGTCGTTAATGCCAGGAACGAAGTGCGTCTATAGGCGTCGTCTTTGCTAAATTTACGGATATGGGTCAAAATCGACCTAATCGGCCTGCTAGTGGCGATAGTACGAGCAATGTGAGTACGCGCACGTGTGGCTCACACACTAGAGGCTGCGGTTTCAGGATTTATCGATCGCTCGCGTGCGTTAATCGGCGTTGACAGATCCGATAGTAAAAATAGAATTTTTCGATAGTTCGCTCAGCAACCGTTGCGTTAATCAACGAAATTCAACAGCCATGTATGAATAATAAAAATTAATTAAGCAGGGTATACTTTGCGGTTGTTCGCTGATTACGCTTGACCATATATGACAGACATAACTATTGTCTATTGATATTTGTTGCTGCAACACCGCTGAATGCAACTCTATATGTGGTTGCATTTGAAATTTCTATTAAACCCTGATATTTGAAAAATCAACTTTTCTATATCTTTTTAACATAATAAATTGTTATGACTCTATTAAAGAGAAACCGAATCAATGAAACATTGAAAACAAATATTGAAAATGAAAAGTCAATACAATGTTCGCGTAATTAATTTGCATATTGCGATTGCATTTTTTTATTCGTACCATGAAAATTAACTTTTAGTTCAGATTTGCTTTCAATTAAGCATGGTAAAAAAAGAAGATTTGATTTGTCTTAGCTGATGCGTCAAAAATAATAACTTGAAGTGAAGTCAGATTTTGAGTGTTAGATGAAATGTGAGTGTATACATTGTACTGATGTGCACCATAATATTTTGAGTTGTAATAAAATTGTACGCACAACCATGTGTTGTAAGGCTCTAATAATAATACAACGAAAACAAAGTGGAAAATATTAAAGAGCTTAAAGTGGCATGACATAAGTCAGTTTTCCTCGTTATTGGTCGTGTTTACCAGATAGATATTGTATTTTAGGGAACACCGCTTCGCGACGCCGCGATATTGTTTAGTAATAGAAATGTCACGGACAAATGACGTCAGAGCAATTTTTCAATCCTATGCGCAGAGCATTGTTTCATATTTCTATTGATCGGAGTTGGAATAATTTCAAAATTATTTTTTCCTTTTTGAAATGTGCTCGTATTCGACGCTTTATTCGAAAATGTGAGCATAAGTCTCACATAAGTCTGTTTATTATTCCGTTATTGTATAGACACTTGAACTCGGAAATTTAAAGTCTTGATCACCGAGCGAGCTCGCAAATTCCCAGCTTTCCTTCAGATAACTTTGTGCATGTTTCACGACACTTTATTCTTTTTGTCTCTCTCTCCCTCTTTGTTTCCGTTTCTCTTTAAAAACTTTTTATTCTTGATGTTTTGACTCGAAGTTTTGACAAAGCAATTTCATTTAGTTGCTGCATTGTCCGAGTCATTTGGAAAATAAATACTTCCAACTAACAAATTACGAGCTGCGACAGTGCCATACTTTTTTACAAACAGCAACAAATTTAAGAATTATGTAAATTAGATATGAATTGAAATTAAAACGTCGCGGCATTTCGCGTATAAAATTTGGTTCTCGCGGATGAAATTTAAATATGACCAAGCTACGAGGACATTTGACTTTGAAATCAGATCATCAAATAATGCAGTTACTTGGGAAATGCAAAAGATTGAAAGCAGCTCCAAAAAATGTCAGACTTTCATTTCTAATTATGAAATTGCGAGCGAGTTTCGTGAAAAGTTGAGAATCGACTACGTGTGTCTCACTAATTGGATTTCAATTTTCAGAATGTTGTTACTACAAATTAATAACCAACGTCTTGCTTGCAACTTCAGCACTTGTAGAAACCTCTCATAAAATTCAAACTCCAAGTTCGCCCCAACTTATGGATCATTAAAATTTGTTTACATACTTTGCAGGGTATTTTTCAGCCGCAGTTTATTTAACCGGCCAATTTCTTTATGAAAGGTAATAAGGTAATATTTGCCTTTGTAACATGATTTGTTGCTTGCAAATATGAAATATGTATCTGTTAGAGGCATTTTCCTGTTTTGCAGACTTTAAATCCAGGATTGCAGTAAATAAGCTGGAAGAGTGCTCTTACCACGCACGACTTTTGGATGTGTGAAGACATTCGAGGGGTGTCGAACGTAGCAGTGGTTTAGGTACGGAAGCCACTGGAGATGAGAGAGTGACAATGAAATGGCGTTTCTACGGATTCGGTTACACCTTGATCCGAGCAATGACTTGGTGTTGCGAGCGTTGTCAGTTCCAGCAGAGCACCTTTTTGGACTCGTAGCGGACATCAGCGATGTCACCCAATAGTATATCACTCGGGGGCCGGCGCCCACTCTCCCAATCACCAGATTTATCCTGTCCAGATCGCTGTCTCTGTTCCCTTCTTACTTCTTTTTCTCCAGATGGCGCTGCAATCACATCATTATAACAAGACATTAAAATCACAGTTGGACACTTACTCATTTAGTACATTACATTCAACTACAACTCAAAACATTTCGTTTCCCAAAGGTTGGACTAATTTAATTGTCCTCCTTCTTAATTTCATTCGAACATTCTATATTGATAAATGAATCCTTCTCTTTGCAAAGACGTTCTTTAATCTAGAGAAAATTTCATTTTGGATTTTAAAATTGTTCAAGTTTTAATCTATTCGAGTTTGATAGGTTTTCAGTTGGAAGATGAGGTAGATAAAAACAATGAAATGTAAGACGAGTATCTAATAAATGGAAACGTCCTGAATGAACGAACTGATCGAATGATCGAAGGTATTAATTTTAAAGCAAGGAAACTTGGAGAGCGATTATCGAGAACAAACACTGGCATTTAGAATGGCCGATTTCAAATCCCCCTCGATAATCTATTACATGCTCTCTATTTTCCGACTTTTCTTTTTATCTCGTTTACAGATTTCAAAGCAATATGTAATCTGCGCGATCAAGTAATCAAGCGAAAAATCAGCGAGAAAGGAAAAATGAAAAAAAAGCGATGACAATATCAATTAAATGAATAAGCTTTCAGTGAGATTACAATTGCCGTTTATACTTGAGCGTGTAAAAATGAATATACCAATGGCTACAAAGTTATCGCTCAAAGATTGTTAAAAAGATAGACCCTCGTGGCATAACAATCTGAATATAAATATCACAATGTCTGGCGCGTTTACTTTTATGGACAATGAAATGTAATGTGGCGCACACAATGTTTCCAAATATTGCAATGAGAATCAGTTATCGTAGTTGCTTTGTCCAGGGCTGGTTTAGTTAATGCATATTCCGGGCATTAGCGCCGTTCTCAAAATCTTATATTTGCGTATAAACAAGAGGCCCCGAGTATTGCGCGGGGCGTAAAGTGAAGCGTGCTTTTGAGATGCATTGTTAAATAAAGTCTCGGCTGCGCTAATATTTTGGGCGAGTTCCAGCGCCACTCGGTGCATGCGCCCTTTTTACGGCGACGTAACTGATTCCAACAAGGTTGTAGATAACAATGCTGAATGAGCACAAAAATTGTATTGTCCGGATCGTAATGTGCAAATGGAGTATGTCAGGGGTAGTAATTGAAAATTCTTCCATAATTCAAGGGGGCGCTAGTCTCAATCAATCGATCAACTATTTTTTATCCTTTTTATTATGCAAATATATATTACTTTCAGAGCCACCAATTGTTCTAATCGACTTTTTGGGTGCCAACGAAAACTCAAACTAGAAATACGTTTATGTACATTTATATAGATTTATAACATTCAAAAATGACGGCGTTTATAAATCATGTGTCATTTTTCATCGATCAAACCACATGAACACATGCCCTTCTGAAAACATCTGCAGTCTATAAGGAACTTCAACTTTCTCTATTTTCATAGACATGAAAAATGCTTTTCAAAATGCTCCCGAGTGGAAAAGTCTCCATTTGCCTTATTCGCACCTGTTTTTCTTCCACAAACCAACTGTTCAAATATTGTATGTTTACGAAATAAATAGTCTATCATATCTTTTTAACAACCTATCAAATGCATTTACATATTTTCGTTTACATATTCCTAGCAATCTGCGCAATATTTTATATCAATTTCTCTAATTCAACAGCTCATAATTCACTTATTTTATGTACAATCATTTATTCAACCAGATAAGCAATTTCTTTTTAATTCATAAATCGTCTATTTCAACTTCACAGTAGCGTTGAAACATTTTGACGAGGCCTTTTTCGTATTTATAAACTTTTCTCATTTTTCTCACTTAAACATAATTTCTGTTACCAAATCAGTCAGTCTAGAAATTGTTCAATCTAGTCGAACTTTTCATGTCGACGAAATATTATTTGATTTGGCCAAACAACTTTTTTGAACAAATTGCCGAGTTACCAAGATGCTCTATGTTTTTCCGGGCTTATCGGAGCATTTGAAAATTTCCTCGCCATCGTAACGACTGTGGAGAATAAAAAATTCTTGTTCCCTTTTTTACTTTGCGTTATCCGACCTCTTACATTTCCTTTATAATAAGATGCCCGCGTATAAAATCGATCGCCCGCGAATGGCGTGGAATATTTTTATATTCCAAATTATTTGCCGAGCAAAGATTTAAATTAATATAACACAAGAACTTCGTTTATCCTGCACTATATCATTTTAAATCGCGTCTAATTTCCTTTAGTTGAATTTTACATCGCTTCGAATCGATACTAAATGTTTTTTATGCGTCATTACCCTCGAACGTTTCGGCTTTTCTCGTTTTACGAATATCTATATAGACACATACGTTATCTGAAACGTATTAAACGTTTCGTTAATACATATATATGTACACCAATCACAATATTTCCTATCGTAGGCATCGTTTACGTTTGCGTGATTGAGAAACATATATGTTTATCGATGTTTCAGGAGTAGTTTGTATAAATAATAATTGTTAGTTGCCAATTAGCTCACAATTTTTTTGAGCATGCTTTCCATTGTTTGTCAATTTTCGTACGCCGAACAAATACACTGCGATCGATTATTACAATTAACTTCATCGCAGAACGCTTCTAAATAATTGATGTATTTTTGAACATTAAAATCGCAATATTTCAATTCCAAATGACTACAGTTTGTGTTAGGTTTTCGACTGATTTTGTATATGAATATCACTTTACATTTTATTTACATATTTAATTTACAAAACGGCATTGTAAAATGTTTCAGCCACGTGGACAAAAATATGCGCTCAAAATATACTCGTAATTTTATGAAAACGAGTAGATAAACAATACAGTATTGAAATTCGATTCCAATATTTTGGATGATCTTCCATTTTTTACAATCATTTTCACAATATTTCATATGACGAATAATCAATTGCTATAAATAATGTTGGAAAATAATCGTCATTTTGACGAATACGTTCGCTACGTGAACATTTTTTATCAATTCAATATTATAAAGAAGGCTGCATCGTTAAAATTCAAGCAAGAAAAGAGAATTTTTGTACATTTTATAAGACATCTTAAACATTTTTTGGTTTAACATAAGAATCAAATATTCTTAAATGAACAGTACGAAAAGTTAATGGTGAAGAAATATATTCAGTGCCATATAAAATATGCCGTCAAAGCTTATTACAGTTACATATTTGGAAGTTGATCTGAAAAACGTAATGGTAACTGGAAATATTCTTGTGTCATTTTTAAGCAGAAAATCGGATTACAATAAGGATATTTGGAAGCTTTTTCGACCGATTACTGAAATAATTAATAAATAAATTGATAGTACAAATTTATTATTCCCTATAACATCCTTGTCGATAAATAATTTGTTAAACAGAATAGTTAGTTACAAAACTGCCGACCAAATGTCACGACAAAGACGTCTTTTTCAAAATTCGCAAATAAGCAACAGAGAAAGATAAGCAGCGAAAGAAACACTTACGTCAAACATAAAGCTCTCTCCAAAAGCCGACAAATTTTGGTTGAAAGGTTCACTTGCAGCACGGAAAAGCAGAACAATGGTTCATCTACGGTTTTCGTGAATATAAAATAAAACAATGACGTGGTGTTTTTTTGAGAAAAAAGCTAAAAAAATGATTTCAATAAATAGCATTGAAAATGAAGTCGAAATGCTTAATTATGAAGGAAAATTGGAACTGCGTAAAAGTGTCTTTTCCGAAGCATCCTAAGGGAAGTTTTTGTTCTTTGATCCCCTCGGTTTTTGTTTGATACGAGGGTTCTTAATCCTATAACGAGGGTACAATGGCGGGCAAGGTAAACCGCGCACACCATCAAAGCGACACATTCAAATTGCACGCCGTCAACGGCATCTCTTCTGTTAGTCATTATTTTACACCTTTCGCATTAGTTCCCAGCCAGATTAACGAGCAACGAAAACAAACAGAGCCCGTCCATTAATATTAATCTCTGGCCGAAATTTCAATGCTGGCGTCTCTCTTATTCAATTTCATTCGTTATATTTGATGCCAACTTTATTTATTCGTCGACGCTTGCATAAAAAATGCAGCTCGTTTTTCCGTTTACCAATTATTGTTGTTTTATTTTGTTGCAATCTGTCATCTGTACAATACGACTTTTTCAACCGAGCGAGTCTACATCACGCGTCCTTTTTGTCGTCGCAGGAATTTTGTGATACAACGAAATACTTTGCGTGTTTGAACTAAGCACGGCAAACAAAAAGAGTCCATTTTGTCGATGCAATGCAACGAAATTAGTTGCGAACTTTATTTATGATCGCGATACGCATTCAAAAAATACGCCATGATGTAATATTTGCGTGAGCTCGATCTGGAAAAAGATGCGATCTTTTCACAAGCCAATCGCTGTTTTTGAGCCGGAAAGTTGATGAATCCAGCGCTGTTCTTGTACAGCGCTGTAAAATACTTGAATGTACCAAACGGAAGAAAAGTTAATCTAAAGATAACAAGTTTGTTCAAATAATATCAATGAAAAACGAGCCAATATCTTGGTTTTAATTCCGTCCAAAAGTGTGCTTCGATAGAATTGATCTAGCGAATTCGCTGTTTGTGACTGAGCGTTTGCGAATTCAAATTGATGAATCGCGAAAAATATGATAAATTGAAAAGAATGAAGTCTCAGTTGGGAATTTGTCGATAGCCGCGTTTTTGATTTCATTTCATCATTTCTGCTCCGCGTTACAAATACTATAATAGATATTAAATTGTCAAAAAAATGACACAACTGATTTTACATTGAAATCAAATATAATAACGTTTAATATTCGAACATGAAATGTTTATTGAAATATTCAATCAAGTGAAATTGAATAAAAGATGATAAATGTTTGATTAATTCGTATATTATGTTTTCGCAATCTATTTGTTGAATTGACTCAAAGAAAGAAAGAATGATTTTCACTCTCTGCGGAATAATTGCACATTTTGTTTGAATAAATAATAATTAACGATTTCATTATCTGTGCCTCACATTTCGACGAATTCGCTAAACTTATGCCATCAATTAAATTAATTGAAGCGTAGAAAAAGCGTCGTTTTTATCTGTTTTACCGAAGGGCTTTCAAGTCGACATTGCAGCGATTTTCATTAACGGTTAAATTAAGTGGAGCTGTTTAAACTCGACTTTTTATAGAATATAAATTATTGCCAAATGTATATATATTTCGTTAGTCAAACAAAACAGAGATGTTTGTTAAGTCGATGTAATTAAACAAACTGCTGTTACATGTCGTACGCAAACTCAGTTACATAAACTGCATTTACACATAAACACACATATATTTTTCGATAATTAAATTTCCTTTTCAATGACAAATTATCTTCAATCGCCGTATACCGAACTGAAACATGCAATTCGATTATGCCAGCTCACTTCTTGATTGATCCAGATATGTACTTCGGTCAAATAATTGACTTTCAAAGTCTATTTAAGTATAGTAATCTAAATACAAATTTGCGCTCGTTTCATTGGTCGAACCAACATCGCCATAACCACCTCCCCCCTCCCACCGAAACAACAATACAAAAATCATCAGTTCATTTTTGCCTCCGCCTAAAAAGCAGCGCCAAATTTAACCGAGAAAATGAATTCGCGGAGCATGCAATATATATTGCAACCGCTGCAACTTAGATCGTAAAACGGCACCGATGGAAACGTAAATGTTGCAAACTTGAGTCCGCAAATAAATAAAACCAATCATGACTCGAATCTATCTTGAACGGCCAATAATGCAGTTTTATTTGTTAACAAAAATGTGTACGAATTTATTTTCTCAGTATGTATGAGATCCGTGGGTTGAGTGAATTTGCGATGATTGTAGTTTTGGAAAATAGAAATATATATATATTTTACAGACGACTACGCCATCAAAAGAAATCGATTTCATCTCACAATGCAACATTTCTGCCGAAAATACTTGGGCGAAATTTTAACTAACAAAATTTATCATGTACGAGGAAAGATATTTCTCCGTGTGAGAAAGTTCGTTTTTTATTCGCTCGCTTTTTCGGTGTAAGTGCGCGGCGCATTGTAGAGCAACGAGAGAAGCCGATGAAAAATTCGATCGCAGCGATAACGCGTCAAAGAACTCTCGGTTACTTGTTAAAACTCGAGATTCTGATCGTTGGACCGCAATATCGAATTGCAAATCGCGAGGTTATTGCTTCCCATTATTGTTGTCTCGGCCAATATTTTCTTGAAACAATATCGTCGTCCATTTATTTCTGTTTGCCCATTATTATCCTTATGATCATCATCATCAGCGTTATTATGATTATTATCATCATCATCATGATTATTAATATTATTATTATTATTATTATTATTATTATTATTATTATTATTATTATTATTATGTTTATCCGGTAATAACCGAGTGGATCCGAAAACTGCATAGTGGTACTATTAGTAGCACATTCTGCACGGCCGAACGGCGGTGAATGCTTTTCGGTCATTTTTATTTTCTTCCGAGGAATTCGATATGAAATTCGCAACGCGACGAAGACAATTTGTAATTTGGAATGAAACAGACAATCGCTCGTCGGTAAACCTTTTCATTCTGACTTCGCCGCGGCATTACATTATTGCATTTCTCGTCTTTTGGGATTTCCTTTCCCTCTGAATTATTTAGTTAAGAGCTTGTCGAACCTTCGGTCTACATTTTTTGTCGTTTCAAATTAAAAAAGAATTGCTTGCGCGTATAGAGATGTACAAACAGTGTTCATTTTGATCAGCTAGGAAGCCAGGATTTGTTTCTGCTAACGCGTAAAAAGGTAAATGATTTTGTTGCGAATATTCGTATGTAATAATGTTACGATTTGAATTGGCTTTCATAAAAATTGATTCAATTAAATATTATGAATAATGAAAACAAATCGGAGTAACGAAACCAAAGTGAAATTGTATATTTACAATATTTAATTGAAATGCAGAAACAAAAGGAATAGAAAGTGTAGATTTATTATTGATTTATGATTTGATTACGCTGTTTATGATAGTTTGGTCAAAAAATGCAAATGATGTGTTCTAATATTGATTGTCATCTTTTGAAATTGGATATGGAAAATAGTCAAATGTATGATTAGTTGGGTTATTAATTAGCCGAATGAATAATTGGCGCTGCATTAAAGTTGTTATTTGGATAAGTTTTCTATTTTGACTGTAAAGTTTATTGAAATATTTAGTTAGCACGGTCCTTTCGCCTAAGTACTGCGGTTGTTTAATATGTATTGGAGCGTATATAATTCAGCATATCACATAAATTCTCCCGAGCCATGGCGTATCAATCTTATTATGATAATAAATAAAATGGTTCTATCGTTTACAAAAATAAAATCATAATTATGATTTCCTAATTAATACATAATGACTACGCAAATAATCAAATATTCGATATTAATTGGTGGAAAACGTTATTTCGCTATTACGTTGATTATAATCCATTATTACGATCAGTCATATTGCATAACTGCAAATTAGCTTCATTTTTGAAATGATATTCAATTTGACCTTCGACATAGAGTATGATTTGAATAAGATATGGCTTGCAAATATAAATAATGGGAGCAAATTTGAGAAAAGTCTGTCGAGGCGAAATGGAATATTTGTAGAAATAGTTTGTCTGGGAACAACATTGCGAAACAAGAGTCAAAAGGTCCGGGCCATACTTGCAACCCTATTAAATCTTCCCCTTTAAAATGGTGCGCTTGTACGTAAGCTACACTCTCGTTAAATACTGAGCTAAGAACGATTCCATCGGGGAATTTCGGAGATAAAGCGGAATTCGAGTGCGTCAGATATTATGAAAGGGAGGACGATCGCTCATTGTTCGGCGTGTTTTGAATTTTTCCTTCTGGCTGTTTCGGTTTGCCGAACAACAATAATAATAATCGGTCGTGACGGAAATTCGGTAAGTTCGTCAAATCAACGAGTCACTTTCCTTCGAGAAGTCACGTTCAGATGCGCAAAAATGCGCGAGCCATTTCGGATCATGAATCACGAATGTTATTATTTCCGTTTTGCATTTTGCCGCTGCGAGTGATTTATTTGGCCGAGCACAATGGGCTACACCCCGAACTGTTCTAAATTTCGGATTAGATTGCCCGGCGATGCTTTCAGCTGATCTTTCCTTCAGACAACTCAAATCCTCTTCTATTACAAAAGGACTTGTAACCGAATGGAGTGCCTTTAATGTTCGACGCTCGAATAAAAAGTCGCAAATCTGGTCATTGATCAATTTATTATCAAATCCTTTTAAACAATCACGTTTCATAGAAATAAAAGCGAATTTTATTTGCGGACTGGCTAATTCACGATCAAATTGTTGATTCTTATTTGAAAGTTGAATCTTTTAAAAAGTGAATTTAGCGCGGCTAAAATCAGATTTGGTATTCTAAAATGGAAATATTGCCAACTAAAAAAGTTATCTGATTAAGATGGAAGGTTAAAATCAAGCACAGCAAACCTCAAAAATGGAACTTTTCTCGATATTTGTCGATTAAAAGTTTTCAATTTTCCAGTTTCGGCTCAAAGCCGGCTGGTTTCATATGATTTTAAGCATCGATAACTTTAATAATAATTCACACTAAAACAAGTTTCATATAATCTCATTAAATATATTATCGGAACGAAAATTTCCAACTTTTGAATGCATATTTTTCATTCAATTTATTGATCATCATTTTTAGTTAGCAAATATTATTCTAACAAAAAAGTACGCATTATTTTGCAAACAAAATGTATTTTTCATTGATTACAAATTTAATAGTCTGTCCTTATTTTCGAAATATAACTCTGTCTTTTTCCCACTACTGAATTCGCTGTCACTGTCTTCTTTACCCTTTTATGACCAACATCAAATTTTCATTTTTCTTTTTTCTCATTAATTAGTCTCAATTTTGGTAAAAAAAAGTTCGATGTTACACCGTTCCATCAATGTAATGTTTGTTAATACTAATCAAATTCCAAATTATTGATGTCTGTGCAATTTTCTCGCGCATAAATAAGAAATTATAATGCAAAATTGAAAGTGACAGTTTCATTTCTGGAAAAACGTTCGTAGGAATTTTAATTGAATATGTAAGTTCGTACATAGTGTGGAACAAAATAATTGATTAAACGTGAAAGACTGGCACCCCAGAAGAGCAAAAACTACCGCCGCTCTTCTTGGTTTAGTTCCTCGTGGGAGGTTTAACAATGTTTTATCAAGGGGAATGTTATAATAACAAGCGCATAAAACGAGATAAATAAATTGAGACCCATAGGGATTTTATGTATTTCGAAAATCAATAAAAACGTATATACACTGTAAAAAAGAAGTACTTCGTAGTGTAACATATTTTAATATTTGCTTATACATTTAATACGCGCAGCAAAAAATCATAGAAGAAAAAATTCAACTTTATATATCTATATATATATATATTTATTTTTACACAAACAAAAATTATAGTTAGAGTCTAACAACTAGTTAATTTAACATAAAATAAATGTGTGAAATGAAGATAGTTATCGTGTTTTGATAGACTAATTGAACTGGAAAGTTCAGTTATGGAATGAAACGCCTAAAAACTGTTGAAAAAGTGCTAAAAAATGTTTGAAAATAAAACACTTGTTTTCACAGTGTACTTCCGATTTCATTTTAACTGCACACATACACGCTGCTGCATACACAAGCGCAGCTACTCTTC
>JABFQD010000516.1:0-25013 GCA_022817045.1 Psix sp. ZL-2020
TGTTTATACATAATAAATTGTATATCCAATTTTATACATAATTCTTAAGACTTTTAAATACTGCATACACCATTCAAAAATTGTTCATAATTTTCTGTATAATTTTATAAGCAATCTTATATAATATTAAATTAATATATAAATTTTAAATCCTACTTAATATTTTATACGAAATAGTTCAAGTTTTTGTTATCAAACAATTCAACTCCCTAAATCCTCGAACGTCTTAAATTTATCAACAGAACAATTTCGGCCTCACACACATTCAAACTTTCTACTTACAATAAATAAACGTAAAATATAGTTAAAATCAACAGAACCGCACTATAACTCGATTTAACAGTTGCTACTCCTAAATTTCCATTCGCGTTAACCATAAAAGCCTCAACTCTGTAAGCACAGTTGGTTGAACAAAAATTATTCCCAGTGTGATCTAAGATGTCGAAATTGCTGGTGCACACAAATACCAAGGACTAACAACCTTTTTTGTACAAGCGAAAAGTGACTTTGTATAAACAGTCAGTTTTCGGACGGAACAAAAAGCAAGTCTATTTTCTCTGCTTGTCCATTATGCCCGCCCCTGGACATTAACGGCTTCGTGACACAACATTTTCAGCTCGATATGAGCCGAGGAATTGGTAAACAAGCAAACAAGCGATCAAAACGAGATGAATTTGGCGTGACAGTCGGACAAAAAGTTGACACAAAAATGAATTTCTTGCCGGCAGTTATCGAGTATCGGGGACAAGAGCTTGGTTCTTGTGTTTCAGAAAAGAAATAATTGTCCGGAGGAGGAAGGGGGCTGGGTTCCGGATGTCTTCATCTAATAGATTAGACGTGCGGTCGCGCCACAAAGGTGGATGTATGGGGCGTGCGTCTTTGTGCGATGGCATTATACGCAAAACGATAAATGACACGCAGTCTTGGATACGGTTCGCCGACGGCAAGAAAAGAAGCAGACCACGGAGGTGGCGCCCTCTTGATCGGCGCTTTTTACCCCGGCTATAAATAAGGTCAGGATGGATATTTGGACCGCCCTCGACGTAATGCAATTGTCACGCGGGGGATTCGTCGCAGCTGCATCAATTATGGGCATGTGTTATGTGTGTGTGTGTGTGTTTGACTTTCTTACAGAGAAAAGGCACACTCATTGTCGCCTTGGACCCAATGTCGTCACGTTAGCAATTGGGCAAAAGGAGTGCGTGCTCGAGGGATAAACGAGCGTGCTGAATCGTCAACGAGCCTTTCCCCAAAACGATCCTATCGAACGTCGCCAATAATGGCTCGAGCCGCTATTAGCTCTGAATTATGAATCCGCCGGCAGGAGTCACAATATTTGAAGTCGTGTCAAAGGTTGCTTTCTTTCTCAAATTGGATACTGTTTCAAGAATCTATTTCAAACGCTGTTACACTTTAAGCATATCGAAGAGGATAAGAGTACGCTTTGTTTCATTCGGGGATCATTTTCTCAGAAAAATCATTGACAAGTGAAACATAAAGAACGAGTTGTTCCATCGAGGCAGATGATCGCGTACGTCACGCACGTCAATTTGATATTGACATATCATAAGAAGATATGTCAATGTTGAAGATAATTGGCAGAGCAAAAGTAACAGGTGGCATCGAGTCGTTTACACTTGGCCGGAAACACCAGCGTGTATTTTCGTGACTTGGCGGTGATTAACGAAACCCTTGATTAAGCCAAACTACGAATGCAAATACCACAAATTTGCTCACATAGGAATACATTTAATTTGGTTCCTTTATTTTTCATCATTCGTTTCGACTCGTTCGAGGGTAATCGATCCGTAGTTATCGGATATCAAAAATGAAAGATAATGAAAACACATTGAAAACACAAACAACACAAAAGACAATCTAATTAAAATAAATGACATCGAGGACAATTGAAAAAGCATTTCCTTTTATTTGCCCATCACGTGACGAAATGAACTGGAACATGAGCATTTGGGGTCGAGGAGACTTCGGTATGTACATAATGATACGGTGAGAACAGAGCTTGATTTTCACGCATTATGTACACAGCGGGATTATACCGAAGGGCTACTTGGAGAAGCAAACATCATTGAAATATCAATAAAACCACAGACGACGATTTCTCTCTCGGGGGTTGCGCCTTTCTCTTGCGTCATTTTCGTTCGGTCGACTTTAGCGCCGCTAAATGAAGTGAACTTTTTTCTTTTCGCGAATCCTCATTGCCTTTAAAATTACAACGGTGTACAGTTGGCCCCCCACCCTGCGTCACTTTCAGATGTCTAGTCACGATAAAGTAAATTTACTTCCTCTCAATGGACATGTAACTCAGTGTTTCGTCGGGGAAATCACAATGAAATGAAAGGTTAATTCCTGCTTTGTTTGGCTCGCGACAGCGGTTATTTATATAAAAAAGAATGTGCAAGTTTGTGTAAGAGTAATTAACAATTAAACGCTTGTACAATGAATGGCTGCATTGCGAAGAATCGTTTTCCGGAAAATGAATAATCAAACAAATCTCCGTTGATTAACAAAAGATTTTTCATCTGGCACTCGAGTGCGAAAGGGATTGCGCCGCTTTAATTAAACATTGTTTGCCACCGTCGAGTTCGCCAATTTGAATGTGGAGTAATGCAAATTTAAATGCAATACTTTATTGCGTGGACGTCATATTGACAGTTATATCAGTTAATGTTTCATCTTGTGAATGTTAATATCAGGGATTGTTTGCGCGGATCATTCTTTGTACACATGAATATAATTATTGACACGGGACTATCCAGGTATAAATAATTTATGTGCTCATTCATTTCAGTGTAATAAAAGCGCTGCACGTGTCACTTTATGCTGATTTTTAGAGGGGTGCATATTAATAATTTAAGCGACGCGCCGCAACGTTGTGTATTAATAATTGTGTTTGAGGTCTAAGCAATAATAGTTCCATTTATATACTAATGCGCGGGAGCTATGAGTCGAGCCGTTGGAAGCGCAATTTATTGGCAAATCATTATTCAACTTTGTGTGCTAAAATTGCTATCATTAAAGAGGTCATTTCAGTTGAATTCAAATGCGAAAATTACAATTGTACTTGCAGAGAAACAAACATCGATACAACATCGGGTATCAGCTTAATGCGATTAAACTCGAATTAACTTGCCTCTGGCAATGATTATTTTTCATTTTAACTTCAAGATGATTCAAAATAAATAGCAAAGATCTTGCACTTTGTAGTTTTCTATTAGAAACTAGGTAACGTGTGGGTGGCGCTGTTGAGGCTTTGTACACAAAAGTGAATTTAGAATACTTTGTAGTAAACTTCGAGTGATAAAGACTCAAAAATGCAACACGCGCAAATTTAAAATATATTGGTTTATGTATTATGTTTTTTCGCAGAACTATACGATATTTGTTCCGATGAAAAATGTCGTTTCTGTTATACAAGTGATTTTGTATTGATAAACAAACAGAGCTTGGGCAATCAGGTGTTTGTAAGAGTCAATGAGATATTTGTAAACTTGAATTTAGTGTCTTAACGTATAACGTTAAATGATTTTATATATAAATTAATTTTCTGATTCAGAAAATCGATTTAATTTGTATTCTGTACTAAAAAATAAATAAGCTAGTTTTTGAAGCTATTATGTTCATTTTCAATAGCATGAAATAATTTTGCAAAATTAATTTACACAAACATTTATATTTTGATGAAGAAAATATAACTTTTGAAATCATCAAAATAATGTTCATTGAATTCCTTGACTTAGCAATCATTTTTATAAACAAAATAAAATATTAAAAGGAACGTGACTTGGCTCATTTAAATATTTTATATTCTATTATCCTTCTGCTTCACTATGTTGAATGATAAAATTTGACAATTTGAAATTTACAGACACGTTTAAGTGAGAAAATCAATTTTATATTCATAAAATACCTTAAAACCCTTTAATATGACGTTTAATTTTGAGAATCAGTAATGTTGGGAATTTCATCTTTGACACGCTCTTGATATGAACTGTGAAACTACTTTAAAACAATATAGTTACTTTTCAATATATTATCTCATGATAGTTCACTTTGCATTTATTATCATGAGAACATTAACAAGTGAAGAGCTCTCTTGTTATCAAAAATTATTTAACAAATCTTGCAATTAGATTGTCTACATTATTATAATTCATACTTCTGCAATTTTTTAATAATTCACAATAAGAAGTTTGTCTCTTGGCATATTTTCCCACGACAATTAATTTCAAAGTAATATATTAAAAGAAACTAATGAAAAAGCAATTAACTTTTACAAGAGAGTATCAAAATCGATATCAAAACATCTATTATTATTATATTCTGACTACTTTATATGCAAGATATATTGATCATGAAAGCTCAAATTGTTAGTATATAAAGGCCAGAACTAACTTCTTATGCAGAGGAAAAGTGTCGAATTTTGAATGTTGTTCGGCACAAAGAATTCTTTCAATAATATTTGCTCAAATGCTGTACTAAGTTTCAACTCTGGATAAACAATAAGTCCTAGACTGTATAAATGCGCAAAACTAAGTTGACTAAAGAAAAACATTTTGCAGAGTAACCAACAGTAATAACACTTTTTACAACGAACTAAAGAATCGAAACGATTCTTAGCTTGAATTTAAAAGATCAAATACAAGATCGTAAATTGTCTATATGTCAAGTTGTGAAAGTAAAAAGTGGCAGGATAGTTTTGGCAGTTTTACAGCAAGAAGCGCGAGAAAAATAAGCTCAGTCATGTTTCTGATTGTGTGAAAAAGGCGAAGTGACGATGGCATAAAAATAAGACAATTTACAAATTGAAACGATAAGAGGCAATCTATTGGATAAAGCTGGGCGCAATAAATTTCGATTTGCGCGCAGATGCGCGTGTAAAAAGTTGGCGATGATGTACGCGCGTGTGATAAAAACAAGAGGCGAGGGCTGGGCAGGGAACAAAAGCGCGTGATTTCTAAATTGGACGCAAGAAAGAGCAGGGTCGAAAATGAGCCGGCAATTAAATCGGCCAATGGCAACGAAGCGGACGCGCACACTTGGATGGCCTCGCGTCAGCCGCAACAGCGTCTCGAAATTCTTGCCTATCGACACACAGATTAACGCGCGCATCGTCGGCTTATCCATCCTCCTTGAGTTTCACTGAGGGTATAATGTTTCATCGTTGCGTTGCCAATAAAAACAATTTGGATCGATATTTCGCGCGAGAGATTGCGCCGTGTGAGAACCCACGTGATAAATTATACGCGTTTCATTTGTCACAACAGTTATCAGAAGAGTAGTCGCCGAGATAAATGGATTGGCTTGCACGGCTTTCGAGGAATATCGTATGATACAGAGAACGCTGTCTTGCACGTCACTCATTTTACATAGATTTGCTCTTGTGAGAAAGACAATTACCAGTGGAATGAGTTCGCTCATTTACATTGTTCTGGATATCACAATGATTGTGCGACTTGGGAGCTTTTTATAAGAGCAATCGACAAGCTGATTTACTCTTAGCTCAAAGCTGACGAAAGTAAATTTATTTGACAAGATTTCAATGCGCCGAGATGTTGCGTATAAAACGTGAAATATGTGTACATAAAGTATGGGAAGCTTGCAACTCGAAAGGAATATTATATAATGTGGCAATCATTTCGACATTATTTATTGACATTAGGAAGCACGACGGAACAATAAATATTGCGTGTCTCTACAGTTTGGGTCTCAATTGTGGCGATGGTCATTTCAAGTGCCCTTTTTTTGATCGATTCACTACTTTCCTTTTCGTTCGCACACAAGTTTCTAGCTACAAGTAATAGTTCTATCTACAGCTATATACATATCCCGTGTCACTTGTACTTCGGCTCTAATTTATGTGCACTGCAAAACGTGATTATATGTCATTCGGCAGATAACAAGTGTAATAGCTCGAGAAAAAGATGTTTTGCATAAAATCACGTACAATTTTGTACTTGTGTAAATTAAAAGTATTGCAATATGTAAACGCCGAAAGAGCGCGGAATTATAGAAACGTTAACATCAACATTCCAACTTTTTCAGCTCGCGAGGCGTTATTTTAAATGTCGTGACTGCAAAAGTTTCCACGCGAGTTCAAAATTGCACGACTCATTTGCAAATTGGTGCTTTTTTGTTCCCGCAATTCAATTACTCTTCGACAAAGTTGCAGCTCCGAGTGTATAATTCGTATTTATCAATTATTCATACTTCCATCCAAGTTTGAACCAACGGTTAGTTTAACAGAAGTGCGTTACAAATGATTCATTGACGAATACCGTGCAACGTGACAGTTCACGGAAAGCGTGCTCTTCCTCAATTTGTTATGGGATTCATTCACTTCTTTTTCGCCGCGCCAACTTCCCGCTGAAACTACCAAAGTCAGATATAAATGATCTGTGTCATTTTTTGTTTTCAATGTTTATTTATTTTCATGTTAAAATAATAATTTCTTACGCTTCTATCCGGTCGTTATTTTTCATTCTTTTGTTAGCCTTCATTATCATTTTTTTATCCAACTTGTTGTCCCGTTCTATTTATATTATTTGTACACTGTATATATATATATTATTTATTTTTTGAACAAATTATATAGAGCACACACTTGCACTTGTATTGAAAACCTGCTCAAAAACAGTAAATACTGTAAATAACTGGGTGAAAAAGCTAAAAAGTGGTGTATAATATAAATTATCGGTAGAGAAAAAAAAGTGAAATTTGTAAGAACAGGCATACACCGTAATGTTATATTTCGTTATGATTGGAGATTAAAGTGAGTAATAAATGGAAAGAATATTTGAACAAAAATGTTTGAAAAGTGAGCTATAGATGGACGTTATAGAATTCATTTCGTTCTTTACTTCTCTGACTTCGCAGCGAAACCACCCAAGAAACTAGTAGAGTGAGATATAAATTATCGATTGGTTCGATAATCGATAAACTCGTCACGAGGCAAAATTAAAAAGAGGAAAGAATTTGTCAAAAAAATGAGAGTGTCATCAGGTGAAAATAGAGTTTTATTTGACAAGACCATTTAATCGTGTTGTTGGGTCAAATGGTAGGGAAAGCCGGCAAGTAAGTTTTCCAAACGGTTTGTCTCTTTTTTGTGTTTTGGTTCAGCCGAAAAGGAACAACGAATAAAAAAAGAAAGTGGATTTATGGTGCCGACCACATCCATGGGAACCCGAAAATCATTACAAACAGACGTAGCTGTCGGTTCGAAAACAAGCGTTTTTGTGTTCGTAAATCCTGTGTGTATTACTTATTAAGCTAATCACCCACGAAAACAATGTTCATCATCATAACGTGACAGGAAAAATGTCGAAAACAAAACAATCATCTCCCTGCAACGGGAATAAACCATCCGAGAAACTTGTATCACGTCGCGGCAAAAGTGCTTCCCTCTAAAGTACATAAAAAGAAATGCAAAAAGCTCATTTTTGCCTTTTTTCGCGACAGAAAAAAACAACGTGTATCGACGCAACAATGGTTCAAAGTTGCGTGTCGATGCGAGTAGGTTTATTTTCATGGAAGCCATCATTTGGTCTGAAACACATGAGTCACGTGGCAGCCGACACGACTCATAAAGCGCGAGGAGGACGAATCGCAGAGGCCGACTGATTATCGCCGCAGTCCAATTACAAATTGATCCTTTTTGAATGAATGAAAACGACGCCACTGACACCTAGGTGTTTACTAGTATCGGCACGCGGTGCGATTAATTAGCCTGGGAACCTGTTTGGAGCGCCGTGTGATTCGACGTTTCGAATAAATCTGGGACCAAACGAGCCGAGAAGTGTCGTATTTCAGGCGAGCCGAATGCCTCGTCGCTGATAAGAACAAATAAATGAGGAGAAGAAGTCCCCGCTCGGCATAAATTCACCAAAATTCGTATAAATTAGCATTAATCGCGCGGCTTCATTTTGATACACATTATATCAGCCTGCGCGATGAATTATGGATTGGGTAATTTGTGCTTCGGCTACTCTAATTTATCGATCCTGTAAGAAAGTGTGAATGATAATAATCATAAGAAATAATGAATAATATAAGTTCGGGATGAAAAAAAATGCAGTGGATGAAAAAAGGAGCGAGTTTCACCTTTCACATTGGTATATTTTCGATATCAATTGACACGGCTTCGTGTACGATTTCCAATCGAAGTTGTGTGTTAGTTTACAACTGCGAGGGGAGGCTTCCCTTCAGTTACTTGGAAAACACTCTAAATTTCAAGAAGAGCACCACTTGAACATTTCTCGGCCTGGCCAAGGGGAAGAGATTCTTAGGCGGAGTCGATTCGATGATTCAGGGGGAAAGTTCAAAGTCAAAGAAACGCGATATCGTTAATTAAACAAACGCGCACCCACTTGGCTGCGATCAACAATACTGTCGTGTGGATCGGCGACGTTCGGTTCCGTGAAAGAGCGTCCCGCTGGGTTCGCTCGTTCGGAAATCTCGAAATCAAAATATGCCGAGCTTCTGTTCAGAGGCAATTTCGCACTGGCGGTGAGATCGTCGAGTGTGTGGCACTTGCGGGAACTCAAAATTCTCAGCTCCGTAGCACAACGCCCCGCACCCCGGTGTCAAATCGTGGTAAGCACAAAAAAAGTTCTGGTTAGTGGAGAAAGTGCAACACCGAACGACATTGTCAAGTCGATTTTCTTACTGTCAATTTTCGCGTCCGGAAGAAAAAAAGCAGACAAAAGAAGGGGCGAAAAAACGGAGAAAGTGAGACTAAGACGAAGGCTTACCTGAAGCTGGTGGGTCCACGAGTTTGATATTGAAAATCCACTGCAATCAGGAGCTAACACTGTCGAACGGTAAAACGCAATGATTGTGAATCGAAATCAGCGGCACGGAAAAATCAGCACGACGAGCAAAACAGAAAGAGTGCTGGGCAACGCGTGCGCCCTCTGTGCTGGCAGACCGGTCAACTGACCTCGCGATCGGATCGGCTCCGATCGGGATGGCTGTGCGAGCGAGACCGAGCGGCGGAATGTCTCGGCGGACAAAGACAGACCTACGTCGCCGCCAACTGGTGCGAGCGAGCCGCGTTACTTCTTACCCCTCCCGCGTCCCTCTTACTCTCTCGCGCGCGCTCTTTGTCGATCGTATCCGTCAGCTGCGGTCTGTGTGGGAACGCTCGAGCGCGCGGTCCGACACGAACTGACGCGCGTGCAAGACTAAGCGCGGCGCGTCCGAGCGGCATCGCCGGGAATGCCGACGATCGGCGAGCCCGAACGCGCGCGCCTCGGTGAATGGCGACGCGATGGCCCTTTTCACATCGCGCGCGCCGCGCAGCCCGGATACCCGAGACGAGGTATTGTCGACGGAACGCGCGCGGATTTTCGCCGTTGTTCTCAGATAAAAGGATGCTGGCGCGCCAATGCCGACCCGCCACGTGCATTGTTGCGCATCGGCTCCTCGGCACCGAGAAAGAAGATGGATTCGCTCGCGAGGCGATTTAATTGGGACTTTCTGTACGAGGACTTTGCATCACTGGCCTGCGATCTGGCCATCGGATCAATCAATTAAGGGACAAACTAAAAAAACGCTTTTTCAAGTGTCCTGCGGGATTGCTGTAACCGATGAAATCTCTCTGTTGGCTCATGTCCGACAGATTTTTTGCTCCAGCCAGCGTTTTGGCGGTTGGCATATATTCGAGCCATTCTTTTTGTGGAAACCATTCAAATCATTGGGAAAGTGACTTTGAAACTAAATTAGAGAGGGAATTAACCATGCTTTCAAGTGTCATTGCAACATTTGAAACACAAGATATTCATCTTTTTTAGATGAAAATTTGGTGTTAATTGTTTTATGACGTCAGGTTTTTGACCTTCGTTTTGATTGTTTTTATTAGTTGTAACTCAGGAGTTGCCGTATATTCTTGAGTATCCTTATTTAGCCATAAACAATCGCGATTTCGTGTCTCTGTTCATCAGCCAAAAAACCCGTGTGCAATCACTCCCGGGTTAATCGTTTCTCGATTTAACTGTGAGTGGGCGCGCTATGGTGTTTGAGGCCTACAGTTGAAGATAACAATTACGTTTTTGTTAGTAAACAATGAAAAGAAAAAATACGTGCTTCGAGACGAGTTGATATAATTGTTTTATAAGTACTGAGTTATTGAAGACATATCTCAAAAAACAAATATAAATTGAAAACTCGAAAGTAATGAAAAGATTAGTGTAAAATATTACCAACTTCTTTCTTACAAAATTTGTCTCTACAAAGCCAGTAATATTGTGAAACAAACATTTTTTGTTTATTTTCAGTATTTCATTGATTATTCATCATTATTTGATATTTTCATTATTCATTATTTAATTGATTCAACTTATTATTTATACGTTCAATATTTGTTTCAAAAATATTTTAACTGTTTTGTATTAACATTAAATTTATAAATTATATACATATCAAATTTATAAAAAAAATGGAATTAAAATAATTTCAACAAATTGGAACAATTATATATTTTTTAAACGAAATTTATAAACAAAAAACCAAATGAAATAAACTAATTTTAATTTTTGAATTTTGTTTATTTTGTTATAATTAATGTAGTATTTTTATAATTGATCTTAAAGAGCCGAGATATACCAATTATGGTTTCCTTTAATTAATTAGACTGTTGGATTCATTATGAATAAATAATCAATTTTTATCAGATCTGTATATTGTAACATGTACAATTAGTTCATTGGACTTATGTAGAATTGAATATTTTAATTTTAAAAAGCAACTAAAACAACACTTTACATAACCAGTCAATCAAGACAGCTGTGATGATTTTGGATGTAATGATAAATAAAACACGTGTAAATTAATGTTGTATGAAATGGTGCATCCACTTAATTGCAAATAAATACTAAAAGTGATAAAAATGTAGTTTCCCATATATTTAAATATTAACAAATTTATATAATAAAAAAGATTTTATATGTGTTCTTTTTCAATCAAAAAACAAAATTGTTTTACGTAAAATGGAGTCTTAGATACCTTAAATTTTGTTACATGAAGTTTTATTTTGTCGGAAACATATTTACTAATAAGATTTTTTAGGGCTTCTATACTGCTACTTATGTGTAATATGTTCATACTTTAGCGACCCTACTTTTGAAGGGCCTTGAGTTGTGCTGCATAAAGGAAAGCTTTTGTTCCCGAAAATTAAAAGATCTATCTTCAAACAGATAAAACAATGGAGCTTTGTACCTTATATAATAAAAACATGGAGCAAATCTTATGAAAATAGTTTAATACAAAAATTAATAATTAATAATAATAATAAAAAAAAATAATAATAATAATAAAATTAATAATTCAGGTAAATAATTTCATTAAAAAATTGTCATATTTAAGCAAGTAACTGCAGAGAAAAACATTTTGCTTTTATTTTCTATGATTATACAGTTTATTTCCTTAATACTTAATCGCTGACTCGAATTCTCGAAAAGAGCAAAAATAATGTTTTACTATTAATGTGAGAAGAAGCATAAAATCTTGGTTCCTTACAAATTGTATTCATATTTTCTTAATTAAATATAAAATACTTGAGAAATTTAAAAATACACTAGCTTAAACAATAACAAAGATGAAAATAAATTATACTTCAACGCCGTTTTTACTATCTCTTTTCAACAAACTGAAATCTGTTAAGTGTCTTTTTTATATAGAACGTTTCCTCATGTGAAAAACCAGATGGTCTCAAAAAGTTAAACGTGGAATTGAAAATTGTGTTTAATAGTTGAAACGAGTACATATTATATTATTAAATCCTATTTTACAATTGATGATATTGCACAATTATAGATGTTCATTCACCATTAATAAATATGGAAGAGATTTGAAATTTGAATTCGAGATAAAATGTATTTTCTCACATAGGAAATCAATAATCAGCATATTATTTCACTGATTGCACTTACCTGTGAAAAATCTGATAACATTCAAATTATTCTCACTACTGGTCCCCCACATACTTTCATGTTTGTTTTCTTTAGATAAATCTAAAAATAGTTATTCCATAATAACCAGAATCTTCTGGTAATAAGTGGATTCTTTATACTAAAACCGGACGAAGTAATTAATCTTTCGAGTAATTAATATACAGTTTAGCATTATTCATACTGCGCTTAGAATTGTTAAATTAAAATATTATTAACACTTCAATATGTTATTCAATTATGCCTCAATTAGCATCTCACGATCTCGCTTATGCGCATAAATTGTATGCAAATATAGTCAAATCTAAAATTCATACTAAAAATTCGCATTTAATATTTTTGAATTTGAAATCTTGCAAATGAAACATGTGATTTGATTCGAAATCAATTAATTGTCAAAATAATTCATCATATGAAACGTATGAGGACATTTTGCTATCTAGAAAAATATAAAAGAAAGTAAATGTATTTAGATTTCATTGAGAAACGTCATTAATAAAAAGTTATTTGATCTAAATTGCACTCGACATAAAGTGCATTTGAACGAAACTCATTAACGTGTCGGTGATCACGATTGAACAATGTTTTTTCGCAGTCGCAAGTGTAGCATGAAATGATAAGTGCACGCATAAAAGAAAGGCGCAAGAAAATACACGAATACCAAAGGTGAAATAACATTAAACACGCGCTATTGTGTTTTTAGCAACATTATTGTTTTATTGGTCAATATTTCTCGGAATACCAAAAATATTTGTTGCCAATGAATTCGTTCATAATTATGCCTGCGTTTCATGTGCCGAAATAAGATTAATTTGCGAATGCAGTTTTAATTACACGCACAAATGTATATTTGATTGCATTTTATTCATCAAAATAAACGAACTTACGTGATTACAGACAAACTCGATTTGCGCATTTATATGACTTTGTATAAAAATTGCCTCGCATCAAGCAAACGAAATTGGAAATATATCATTCTTTGTAATTATAAATAATCGTTGATTTTTATTTGACTATTTTCGAGCCTTGCAATTACATATAAATCGGCTCAAGTCACTCGTGAGATTAAACTGATAAAAATGTACGTGTTGCAAATGTAGAGTAACGCTCACATGTGCGTGTGATAAATGAAATTTCAATATGAGAACTTTCGCGAGTGCGAAGACAAAAAAACGATAAACTTTAATAAGCCATTAGTCACTTGTTGTTCAGCGATAGAAAACTATAACATTATCACTTCATTGCCGCGTGCTTATAAAATTCGAGCGGTTTCTAACAAAATTATTTTGAGAGGATAAAAAGCTTTTTTGTTGCACAGGCTTAGAAAATAATATTACAATCGCAAAGTAGATATAAGTTTCTTTCTAGGGATTATAAATCAATGTTCCACACTTTGTTATGTCGCTGAGACAAGATAACAAACGTAGCAGCTCCTCGAGTACCGTTATTTTTACATTTGTATATATTTATATACTTTTTATGCGTCTTCCGATTTGATTCTCTCGGTGAAAAATAATTGAAATATGCTCATTGTAGTAACCACAATCTTTTTGTGATAAATTATCACAATTTATAGTTACACTGACCATGACACGATGGTCACAATTTTTGTGTTGAGATGCTAAAAGCTTCGGAGTTGATTATTTCACGTTGCAAATTGTTTGGTTTATAATTATTGTCATAATTCGTTGAAAAATTGTTCATGCCATTTTTGTTAATATAAATGTGAAAGTAGGACTTTATGTGCGAATATTTAAATGTATGTTGTATGTATGTAGAGATTCCTGAAAGGCGAAATGTTAGATATTTCTTGAAACAAATATCCTTAAAGCGGCCCAAATTATGAGGCAATAATGAATTAATTAATAATATTGCAAAATTATAATACGGGCAAAATCTGTACTTGGCAGGATTTATATTCTACCTCGTAGCGAGAGCGAGTAATTTGAGATGCATATCTGACACCGGAAATGAAGAGGAATGAAAAGGAAGGTACACAGATACTGAGTATATGCATGTTAACAAACTTGACTAATTATTTACTATTGCTATCGTAAAAAGTATCTTAAATACCTCTAATTATTTGATTTATTCTTGATGATAAATAAAATGCTCATCAATATTCCAGTGTGATGATAAATGTATGATTAAGTCAAACTTTGAACCGAAAAAAAGGAACTCAGCATTGAAGAAACAACAGAAAACGAATCAGTTTTTAATGAATTTCTTTGTATCTTAATAAATCATATCACTGCGATGATAACTAAAGTATATATTTAGTGCGAATATAAAGATACTAAAATTACTCTATTCAGTCATCTCGAAAACTCGCAGATTCTTTTTCGTATTTCACAAGTTCAAAGTACATTACTAAAATTCTATTTTTTTTCAAATTTATCTCATGTTTTGCAATTCATTTAAATTCAATGTATTTAAATGTCTCATAAAAAATCCATTAGACCTTTTTGTTACACCTCTACTGTGTGAAAAAAAGGAAGCAATATTGAGCAATAAGTGTGTATACACACATCAATGAAACGTGAAATGAAATGTTTTATTAATACGCCCGGAGCTCGAATTGTTGAATGAGATAAACATTTCTTGCGGTATTAAAATCATAATTATCGTAATTATCAGGGCGACTGTGCTGAGTTGACTTTAATTGCGTGTCACGTCGGTTTCGCTTGGCCAAGGAGAGCAAAAAAGTGGGTGGGGGGCGACGATTGCTAGACACACCAGTTGAAACGTCCCATTAATCTTAACCATCTTAACCAAGATAGCGTAAACTTTGACGCGCTGTCATTGCGTTGAACGTGAATTTTCGCCGCCGATAAAGTGACGCGCAGCGTTTCAGTCTCGCTGCAATTCACTATTTTGACCTTTGTGTACTTGGACTTGACGAGTCGAGCGTCCACGTTTCCGGGGTAATGACACGCTTCGATTATTTTGCGTGATTTTTTCCATTTCAGCCTCGGTTTCTTGCGTCTTACGTTTCTCCACAACATTTTCCATCCTCTTTTCCTGCCATCTAAATTTGGAAAGTCTGTTGTCTGTGTCCCTCGATGTTCTATTAAAAAATGTTTTTTGAAAAATTGTTAGTATTGAATTGATATACATAATTTAATTTGCGATTTAAATATTTGATTTATAACGGGGAAATTTCTCAATTCGATTTTTGAAACAAGTTTAAATGAATATGGTATCAATTCAATATCATATCGACTTTAATAAATCTCGATCTAGTTCTATACAATGTCGATTGATTGATTAATTGAGTTATTTACATTGCAATTTAAGTTTATAAAAAACGCTGTTATTTAAATATTAAAAATATCTAGATTTGTTGACAAGATTTATTTGATTCATTTTATATAATTTACAAACATTTTGATAAGGTTGAAAAAATTCTTTTATGAATCAAAATTCCCCGTGCGTTTGATTAAAAAATATTTGATAAAAAACAATCATTCATTTCTTTTTAAGATTTGTAAAGTGTAGAATTGTTATATGATTTTATCAAATAAGAACATCAGCATTTAATGTAGCTATAAAAATCAAGTCCATTTAAGTTGTTTTCATTGTAAATGATTTAATTTGATTGTTTAATATAAATTAATACAGTTTCAGTATTTTATCGAATCGATCTAAAATTGTTAATTCGATATTGGTTTTCGAATATCGATGGTTTCGATATTGATCTAACCAGTTTTTCTTTAAGGTGGTCTGAGGAAAGATTAATTTTAATGATGATTGTTTTCAAGAAATAAAAATGTTTAACAAATGACTTGTTATTTCTGAATAATCATTATTTACCAATATTCGTAATAACATCTGCCATGTTGAACAACTTTTTTTCATTAACTGTCGAATTTCGGAAATATTTTGCTTGATTGACGCGCTCTCTTATTTACTGTACTGCCGACTGTATGGATCGTGTAGACTTGCGGATTATAACTCACTGCTCGTTAAACGGAATAGGCCACCATCATCGTTATTATGATTCAGTTTTGTAAACGAGTGTTATGTTCCGATCATCAATATCATACCGACATATTGGTATATGAAACTTTTTCATTTTCTTTCATACCCCAACAAATTTAATCCTATTGCTACAAGTACATTTAAGATTATTTTATTTAAAAGTCAGGTAAGCAAGATTTTTTTCAGATTAACGGTGCAATGTAGGTTAATTTTTTTATTCGAAATGGTACCCATTTTTCACATGTTTTACTTTCTTCATTTTACTCTGAAACAAAAATACAACAAATGTAGTTTTAAAGAATAGTTTACTTTTTAAATATTTTAAGAGTAACTTAGTGACAACGGAAGAATATCTTTAGTGTACTGAAGTTTTGTTTACGCAAAGTATATCAAATTTATTAATCTTTTCAAGTGTTTGTTTATTTAAAGCATTGTGCTATTTACCTTATTTGTTTGTTTGCAGCTCAAACAAATATGACTGAAAACATAACCTCTCATTTATCGAAATATTTTTATTAATAAAATGAGAATTTGAAACTTTTTTGGGTATTGAATTTTGAAAATGTATAATAATATTTTTTTCAAATTAAAGCAGTATTTATTTATTATTTTATGTGAGCGGAAATTCTTTTTTCATTATCAATAACTAGTTTTTCGAGAATCGTATTTGTATTTTTCTTACTCGGAAGCCGTACGCAATAGGTTTTTACGCACTAGTATGTAAAATACTACTACATTGCGCACGGCTCCTTAAACGAAAAATACAGTTTATCACACGGGCACTACATGCTTTGTATCAAAATGTACTATTACGCACTTTGTACACTCTTACACAAAAAAACAAATATTTAAATGATAATTAAGATATATTTTATTTTTTATTATACTTCAAATTAGATATTAAATACAGGAAAATTTAATTAGATTATCATTCGTTTAATTTAAATGCATACAAATGTTAAAATAGTCTTTTCAATGCAAACTGCTTTAATTTGTATAAAATGTTATTCAAGGAATCAATAAGCTCTGAAAAATATTGAGTTTTTCTTTGTATATTTACTTTTTATATAATCATCAAAATTTGACCTATGAAAATATTTAATCTTCTAAATTAATGTCTAAAATTTGAACCATAATAGCATATAATATTCTTCAAAATATTAATGTTATTATACAAAGTACGCTATTAAGACAATTCTTGAGATGTTCAAGTCAGAAAAGGATTAACTGAATAAGGTACAAATATCAAATCAAGTTAAAATGATATCAACACAAAAAATCACCTTAAAATACGTGATAAATGAATGAACTTTTGGTATGAGTATTTATTCATAAATTATCATTATTTAATGTTTAATATTATTATACACACATTATTACAATATTATTACGATAATACGCTGTTACAAAAAATTACTTAGGTCATTATATAAAATCAAAAGTTGTTTTATTGATAAGTGGTTTCAAATTTGACAATGCATAACTTCACTATAGGTGGTTATTATTTGTAACAATGTATTTATTCCAATAAAAGAGAACATGACTTCTGATTAACTGCGTTTAGGTGCCAATATGTTAGACCAGAATATTTTGTATTTTGAATTGATTATTATAATAATCCTATCATAATCTGTATCGCAAATTTCATGTAATAACTTGAAAATAAAATATACTGAAATTAATTTGTTTTATTAACAATGATTTGTAAAAATAAAAAAAAAGAATAAATTTCTAAAAATTATACCAGTGTAATTATTCGCATTAGTGCTTGGTCTTATTTACTTCTTGTTAAATGTTGTAAATAATTTAATAAAAAGAAATCTAAAAACTTGGTATGTATAAGATGCAAATATCGCCAAAAACAGTGTATAAAACAATAAGACGATCATTTATATTAACACATAGCAATAATAAAGATGCTTCAAAATACTTGCATAGCATATATTGTAAATTATGGATTTGATTGGCTCAATTCATGTTATGACATGAATTGAGCATAGATTAAATGTAGGTTTTTATATTAACACTTGACTTTATTATAAACAAAATCTGGCCATGAATACATTTTCTACACGCGTAAATTCATTATTTTCTTTTATTATTGAAAATTCGATGGCTTCAAATGATACAAGTACATTAATTGTATTAGAATTGATTTCAAAATCAAGAACAAGATATTGATACAAAATGAAACAATAATTCAATCATAACATAATAAATATATTAAACAAAATCTGCATGAAACAAAATTATCATATGAACCAATATAAATTGTAATTTGATTTATTTCAACTGCATATAATGCATAAAAAACATTATTATGTTTTTGTCATAAATTATATATAATTAATAATAAATATTGTATAATAGTTAACAATTCTGATGAGGAAATTATACTAATCTCATATAATTAAATCTCAGTTTTAATTATTCAAGTTTCTTAAAAAAAGCCAATTATTTTAATAATTAAATATATACCAATAAACCAATAAATAAACCATTAGGAGCAATTTTGAATTATTTGACCAATAAGAAATATATTTAATATCTTAAAAGTACAAGCTACTTACTGATTTTGAGGATCCAAATTTTTTGATACTCCCTAGTAATTAAAAAATAGAATTAATTTAGTATTTGTCAAATCTTATATTTCCATTTATATAATCTTTATAGAACTATTTACTTCTCTTAAAGGCACTTTGAATGCTATGATCGGAGTATTTTGGATAACTTTTCCACACGGCATATACTCTAGCCATCTAAAATTTAAAGTAAAATATAGATTATTATACTTATTAATATATAAATTAGCACAAAAAAATTGTAATACAAATTTGTATAATATAAAAATCAAGTCATCTAAATAATTATCCTTAAAAAGCACAAGAAAATAAATGTTTAATTAATTTGCATATTTGCCTTAAATTGCAGTAGAAATAATTGACAACGAACGTTTCATTTGAATTTACTAATTCGTTAAGATTATTCATTGTTTATATGTCATAATGCATATATGTAATATATTTGATACGCAATACAATATGTATTTATTTCTTAGAAAAATGTTGTACTTCAAAAAAAATTAAACTTAATAAAATTGATTTTCACTTTGATTAGTCAGGTAGCATATAATAAAAATCATAAGAAGCATAAAATCATGATCCAACTAATTTAGATAATTAATCACAGCATTTAACCTATAATGTAAAATAATTTATTATTCATAAAGTTTACTCCAATATATTTAAATTTGATCCCAAGATTTTTTGGTGATACGTACCTGTCTGGTATTGATTTCGACATGTAAAAGTTAATTTGATATTAATTCTGTCCTAATAAACGATATAGAGATACTAACTGCAAAATTTGGTCGTATAAACAAATATCATGAAACATTTCTTGAGGTTGTAAATGTAGTAGATAACAGTAGATAATATAAATATGGTTAACCTAACTTTTATTGGCCTGCCCATTGTCGGAGTTCCTAAAATCATGAATATGATCTGAAATGTATCTCTATCTCTGTCTTTCTTGAAGCTTTGTCAATATGTTAGAGAGAGACAAACTCATTTCATACGGTATAATATAATACACTGATTTCTGAAGTTTAATCTGTTTTTCCTTTTGTATTTGTTTTATTAAATTTGTTACTTACTCTTTCTTTCTCTCTTTGTCTTGTCCAGAAACCAGCTGAGAGTTATAATATGACTAGTGATATTCCTAGTCTCTAGTAACTGAAAAATGTTTCAGTTTCCTGATAGAAACTTTGTTTCTATCAGGTTGAGAATAATAGTTTATATTCCAGAAGAACGTAACTCTGATCTGTCAAATTGAGAAGATGAAATTTGTATAACGATAATTCATGAAATAGTTTTGGATGGAAGTTACGGTCGATAAACATGAATCGACATGAATCCAAATTGGTCATTTTGTTTATTTGATTCTAATTTGAATTCTTTTTGAACAAGAATTTGTTTTTTGACGTCATAATAACACTATGCATTTTTTATCTATTGCATTGTTGGGAATCATTACTGGGAGAACTAATGTCTAATTAAGATGTACGTATAAAACAATATTAATATTAGATTCTAGATGAATGTTATTGATTGAACAAAAATGACACAGTCAAGTGCTATTACAAATGCTTATTTGAATTCCAATTAAATCCAAAATAGTCACCGATGGAGCTATTTCGTACAGACACGCATTTCATTTTTGTCAAAGAAAAATACAGTTTATGGTGTGACAAAAATACAGGAGAGTTATCATCCAAATCAGGTAAGTTTATTACTTATTATAATTGATTTTCCATTTTTCCTATTAAAATTGTCTCGTAATATAATAAAATAGAGACAATGCAAATTATATACATATTGTTATCTTCGTTGACGGACTAAAAAGTGATTTTATCAGTCATATTTAATGTTTCATTTTTTATGATCATTTTGACTATACATATATAATTTTATTAAATATAATAAAAGTAGTTTTCAGATATTTCAATTGATGTAATAATTACTATAAATCATGTATAAATACAGTCAGTCAATGTATAAACAAATAAATATTGTTAATATATTTTTACTTTTAAACGAATGAAAATTCACATATTTTACAATTGATTTTTTCTATCATTTAATTTAATTGTTAATTTATATCATTCGAATTTATTCATGTGTATTTTTAGATAACAGATTGGTTTTAATATGCGCAATCAATACTTAGAAGCAACTTTATTTGTATTTATCTAAAAGCAATAACCTCTTTGTTTAATTTATCATCAAAAATAAATCTTTTGTAACGCTTAACAATTTCATATAAATAAATATCATTGTTTTTTATAAAAAAAGACATTTCATAGTAGAATTTTATCAAACAACTTTTAACTTAACGTCATTTGAATATGTAATATCGATTTATCATCAGCTTCTCTCAATTAAGATAAAATATTTTGTAAAGCTTTGAAAACAGATATTGTATTTTTGTCGTGATAGAAACTTGCTGTCCAATTAAAATGAAATGGAAAAATTCTAACTGAAACTGAACAATTGTCTTAAAGTTTTCAATTATAATGTGTGAAATATTTTATGAATATTAATTAATAGTCAAAATACAGTTTTTGTCCTGAAATATGTTCATGTCTAAAAATATATATCTTAACTGTTATTGATTGAACTTTTTCAAACGTCATTACATTTATTTTCATATCCAATAATAGATGTGTTTGTTATAGTAACACAAATTTCAGTGTCTAATGTACATATGGAAAAAAATAATATAATTACTTGTAATAAACTTATGACTTGTTTTCAAAATTGAATTCTTAGTATTATAATTTTAATGTTACAATGTTTAAATAACATGTATTTAATGTAGAATTTATATTGAAAAAACTGCATACAAACCAATATAAATTTCATATTATAATAGTTTGATCTAACTTAGAAATCACTCTAAATTTAAATAGTATTTTTTTTCTTGTAGTATTTCGTGTACTTCCTTTTGTATTTATATTATTTTGATCAAAGTAATTTAATGACTTTTAATAAAACATATTTTTAAAACTATTAAAAACCTAAGTTAAAGAGATTTTAATGTTATCAAAAGTCTTATCAGTTATTCATATTTAAACTATTCTTAATAATTGTAAATAATACACGTTTGAATTTTTTTTTTGTTCAACGTAAATTATAGATTGGGAATGGGCGAGTACCATCAACATAGAATGTTTAGGAGTTCTTTATGGAATCATAGGCAAAGTGGAGCAGCCATCAGTATTAGACCCACGTTTGATACTAATCAAAGAAGCAGCTTTGGTTGGCGAATTACAAGGTGGTCATATGGTTTATAAAATAAAATCTATCGCTTTCTTACAACTTGGTGTAGAGAACCAAAATGTGGGACTGTTGCCTTGTAAAAAGCATCAACATATGCCTAAGAAACAGTATTCTACCGAATCGTCGCAAAAAACGAGTTTTTCCAAAACTTGGGGAACAATTAAAAGCGCTACCAATACCATCAAAAATACGACTCAACAAGCAGCTGCTCTAGCAACTTCACAAGTAAATAGTTATTTATATACTTGTTGCATTGATGATTGAATTTTGATCTGAATAATGAAAATATATCATTAATAATATATTTTTATGAGAAAAAAAACATTTTTTTCAGGTAAAATCAACTGTAATTAATAAATATTATATAAAAGAAAGAGATAAGTTTGAGAAAAGATTGATTGAAGAGTTAGTAAAAATATTCACAGAAACTGACTCTTTTTATTACTGCGTTACTGGCGACATCACGAATAGTTTGCAGAGACAGAGTATCGCTGAAGAGAAGAAAGACGAAAATTATAAAAACAAACCATTATGGCAGAAGGTTGATGATAGATTTTTCTGGAATAAATACATGTTACAGGATTTGATTCAAATTAATGTAAGTTTACTGAATAGAATAGCTTTGAAATGAATATCAAAGTATTTCTGAAACGTTAATGTATTTGTTTAAAGGCCACAGAATGCTGGATCTTGCCTATAATACAAGGTTATATACAAATAGAGCAATGCAAAGTAGAAGTAGGATATGATGCTCAGCCACAATACGAGATTTTTAATTTAGCCATTATTTCAAGACGTAGTAGGTTTCGAGCTGGAACAAGGTAAAAACGGATATTTTGTCAAAACAAATGCAGTTCTTTTACGATTTATACAAACACATGAGCTAAATTTACATTGAATGTAATCACAGATACAAAAGACGAGGTGTTGATGAAGATGGTAAATGTGCAAATTATGTAGAAACGGAACAATTGGTGTGGTATCATGACCATCAAGTATCTTTTGTTCAAGTGCGAGGAAGCGTACCAGTATTTTGGTCCCAGCCAGGTTATAAATACAGGCCTCCACCTAGAATAGATAAAGGTAAATTATTTTTAGAACTGTTCATCAAATTGTAATTGATAACAAGCCAAATAAATGATTCGTTTTTTGATGCAGGAGAAGCTGAAACTCAAATAGCGTTTGAAAAACATTTCACAGAAGAATTAGAACATTACGGACCAGTATGTATAGTAAACCTTGTCGAGCAAAGTGGAAAAGAGAAGATCATTTGGGAAGTTTACAGCAATCATGTACTCAATTACAATAACCCAAATATAACTTATACGACATTTGATTTTCATGAATATTGGTAAGTAGAATTAACTGAACTTAATTGATTATCTTTTTAATCATATTATGAATTGATTATTGATATTTTTTATACGAAATTTTTCTTATGACAGTCGTGGCATGCATTTCGAAAATGTATCTATATTGGTATCTGCATTAGCAACGGTGCTTGCTGATATGGGATATTCATGGCGCGATGAACATGGCATAATATGCATGCAAAATGGCGTTTTTCGAGTTAACTGCATAGATTGCTTAGACAGAACGAATGTCGTGCAAACGGCGCTGGGCAAAACTATCATGGAAATGCAATTTTCTAAGTTGGGCTTAATTCCTCCGGATGGTACTTTGCCTCCCAATATTCGTCAAACATTTCAGTTACTTTGGGCTAATAATGGTGACATTATAAGTAAACAATACGCTGGGACTAATGCTTTAAAGGTTCGTTTCTTATAATTTAAAGATATTTAAAGAAGTAAACTGAAATTTTGATAAGAATGTTCATCTTGTTTGAACGACTTATTTCAAATTGAAAAATAAACTTGATTTGGAAACGGTGTTTTATATCTCTACAATCATTTTAATATATTATATATCGCATGAATCAACTTGGCTGATAAACTAGTATATTATATTAAATTATCAAAATATTCAAATTTATCATTGAATCTTTTTTATTTCATCAAAGCCGTTTAATTGCAATTTTGGAAATCATTTGAACAAATTATAAATACAATTTTCAAGTTTTTTCAATAGTTAATATTGTATAGTTAATATATTCATAATTTTTAAGAATGACATTTTTCGTAGTAATATTACTATTTTATTCACTAGTTCATTTTTAGCTAAGATTTTATTGATAAATTTGTTCATTTTTCTACTCTTTAGGTAGTAAAATCAAAGTTAAAAAATGATTCTTATAATAACATTGAACATAGAAATTTGAATATAGAATAATGAAGATAGAAAATAACCCGAAATTGGTGTTATTTTTCCAATAATTCTAACTACAAAACATTTATTTTTTAGGGAGATTATACAAGAACTGGAGAGAGAAAATTTACCGGAATGATGAAAGATGGAATGAATTCCGCGAACAGGTAATTATTTATTTAACTTTCAAAAACTGGACATAAATAAAAAGCAATTTACGTCTTTAGTTTAAGATTACTGGTTGAATTAGTGGAATGTAATCACGAATTTGAATATTAGTGACACCCACATTTGCGTACTGCTTATAAAACGAAACACAGTAGCCATTTATCACAGACACTACACAATCAGGAAAAATACTGTTGATCGCAGTTCTAAATTTGTTATAAAAGTTAGCAAATGCAATCGTTGTATTAATTTTTATTTCAAAATATTAATTGCTAAAATTCTCTATATAAAAACTCTTTATTACGCCATACTTTAAAAGCTGAAGCCATAGTTTTCATCTACTATTTTTATAAATGTTTCAATAATCTAAATAAGTTGTTGGCAAGATTATCTTCAAAATTGCTTTTCTTTGCCATAGATATCTTCAACAACATTTTTTAGATGGTGTACGCCAGACTGCAATAAATATTTTACTTGGTTATCCTTCAAATATTGAAGATTTTAAGGAATGTTTAAGGGAATGGTCTGATTATATAAATATCGTCAATAATTGCTGTTCAGAACTTATTCCTGTTAAGCCACCAAACATACCAATAAATATTTATTCTTACCCTGATATACAATATGCTATCTCCATCTTTGAATTAACAAGGTTCGTTGCACTGGAAAATTCAAACGGAAAATTTTGTTTCTCACATTTTTATACTAAGTTTTTGTTTAATATGATTTTGTCAAAACTACTAAAATAGTGAAAGTAAAAATAATGAACAGTTTAAGTTTCTTTAACAAATATTAA
>JABFQD010000517.1:0-25010 GCA_022817045.1 Psix sp. ZL-2020
AAATGAATTAGATAAATATAATATTTTAAATTATCAAATTAAATATTTTTTAAATTTATGAAATATTCAACCATTAATACATTTACATTAGTTGTATCGATGGTCAAATGACATCGGATGCAAAAAATTTTATCGGCAATCTCAAAACCCAACAATATTGAGTTTTGTTTCCGTGATATTGGACGCATGATTCCATTATTTTAAGATTTTCCCCTTATTTTATATCTATTTTATATCATAAAGGCTGATATCTTAATTTTATAACATAAAGATAAATAAAATTTCATTTTATAGGTGTCAATTTGTTCCAACCAACCGAGTTTACCATCGATTCAAGAGTCGTTGACAAAGCAAAAGGTGAACCGGGCGCAGTTTCTTGTGTCATTAACAATCCAAGTGGCGCTAAGACTGAAAATGTAACGTCACTTCAACCCGACCGAACTCATCGCGTAAACTACACTCCTGTTGAAGAAGGTCCTCACACCGTAGATGTCCTCTACGACAATATGCCAGTACCTGGTTCTCCATTCCCTGTAAATGTGAACCGAGTGAGTGATCCAAGTAAATGTCGAGCTTATGGTCCAGGTCTTAAAAAAGGCATCGTCAATCGAACGAATAACTTCACGGTTGAAACAAAAGGTAAGACTATTTTATTAAATATTCTTGAATACAAATAATTTATTCGAAAATTAAAGAACAATATTTAACAAGCTGTTGCGTACATTTGATTGTTACAGAAGCAGGAAATGGTGGACTGGGTATCACCATTGAAGGTCCTTGCGAAGCTGTCGTCAAGTGCAAAGATAACTACGATGGCACTTGCAGTATCGAATATGTTCCATCTAAACCAGGTGACTATGACTTTTCGATTAAGTTTGCAGAAAAGCATATCCCTGGATCGCCATTTATGGTACCAGTTGAAGACGAGGTAAAGCATTCTTTTTATCTAATATATTAACAATTTTCTATTTCATATTTTAGCTTGTGTATATAATATAATCTTTTTTTAATTTCAGCCGGATAGTAATAAGGTTACTGCTCATGGAGATGGGCTTAACCCTGAAATGGTTCGTGAGGGAGTTCCAGCATCCTTCGTTGTTGACGCCTCGAAGACCGAGCTGTCTCAACTTGATGTTAAACTCAAAGCAGATAAAGGTCATTTGCAGAAACCAGAGATTAAAGTTAGTCCAACCGGTATCCATGAAGTTACTTATCACCCTGCACCAGCTGGAGCGAATATGCAAATAGACGTGACGTATGGAGGGAAACCAATCGAGGGAAGTCCTTTTAAGGTGAAGGTCAATCCCACTTGTGAACCAAATAAAGTCGCTATTTCTGGACAAGGCGTATCTCCAGTTGTTACAGCTTCATTCCCTACAGATTTTGTTGTCGATACTTCTAAGGCCGGTTATGGTGACTTAGAAGTTCAAGTTTTGGTAAGATTGAGTGATGGTGAAAAAAATCGAGATTTTTGATGGATTTTATAGAATGCCTTCATATTTTAGGGTCCTGATCAAATGCCTAGAAGGGTTAGTATCCAGGATGTTGGTAATGATAACTACAAAGTTTCTTATTTGCCTGACGACTGTGGCCGATACAAAGTAAACGTTAAATATGGAGGCAAAGATGTTCCCGGAAGTCCTGTAAATGTACAAAGCGTTTCCACTGGTAAAGCAGAAAAATGTAAAATTAAGGAGGGTATACAACATACGTTAGCTCAAAACGAAGAATACTGTATCACTGTTGACACGGAAAATGCTGGCAGGGGTGCTGTTACCTGTAGGATTCGTTCAACTTCTGGAAAGTAAGTATTACTGTCATTTTTAAATTTAATATATCATTATTTTATTATTGAAGCAAAATTTGATTTAATTTATTAAAGTAAGTATTTGTGTTGTTTATCATTGTCTGATGTGTCAATAAAAGATCGCCCTATTTTACTTCACAAGATTGGAGATTTTGATGCGTGAAATTGATACATAATTATTACAGAATAGGTTAAATATTTTTTAGATTAAAGATTAAACAAGTAAATTTTACATTCTTAGAATATGAAATGATTTTAAAAAGTTCAAACACATGAACGCATAAAGAATATTCTTTAAAATAATAATGTAATATTTAATAAAATAATAAGATATAAATTATTACAATAATAATAATGAAGAATTTTTAAATTATTATAATTCATTTATAGATGTACATCTACTTATTTTACCTCAGAATATATTGTCATGCTTGTAAAATTTTATAAATAAAATTTTGATTTCAAGAAAATGATTTGGGCAATATAATTTGAAATTAAATAAACAAAAGCCAAGTAACAGGTTGTAAGCCAAAATTAGTTGGAACAACTGATCTTTACGCATAAAAATTTATTTTCATTGTAGATCATTATCTAGTTAATTATCGTGGGTAATTAATTAAAAGATATTAAATAAATTTTTACAGTGAATTTCAAATATGCATAATTTATTAAGCAAACAATGCATTATACAATAAAATATAAACATAAATGAAAATGCATTTTGAATAACAATTTTAATTGTAAAGGTTTTGGCAAGAAACGTTCAGTCAATTGCGTCTTTTATTTTTCGCAAGCCAATTTTTGCAATGACTAATTGTTTTAACAAAGTCAACAAATAAGTTGAAATTTTATATCAATCAAGCGATTGTTCTAATATTAAAAATTAATCTAAAAATCACATTTTCACACTTATAAAAGACTTATTCGTCGATATTAAATTCAGACATAACGCATAGCATTTAAAATATTTTTCATGTTCATTCTAACTATACCTCATTTACCGTAAAAATGTACAAATTTCTCTAATAAATCTAACTTAAAAGTAGTAGTACAGTAAAAGATAAATGCTCTCTTAAACGAAAATGCTCAAACTATAAATTAATTTGAATTAACATTAGTCTATTAAGAAGTCAAATAGTTTTTTAATTATCTACATGTAAGTTTGATTTATACGTTTTGATAAATCGATAAAATTACATTCCAATTTATGGACACACTAATTTATATCAAAGTAAATTCTATATATTATTATTTACATGCTCATAAAAAATTTTAGTTTGTAAAATATAATAAGTTTCCATCAACCCAATAATCTACTACTCCGAATCTGCATCACAACAAGACATCATCTTAACTCTGAAATCATCTATGGTTCGTTTGATATCATTTTTGAGTTCGCGGGCTTTGACTTTGACGTCTTCTCTCATGAGATCATAGCACATGGCAATGAGTCCCATACCAAGAAGCATATAAACAAAATTGATGACTAGCTTGGTTTGACTCCCGCTCTTGGCCTCGACGATATTTGCTCCTGGGACGAAATCTCCGAAACCAATTTTGCAGAGCGATGTCACGCAGAAATATGCGCTGTCTAGATAATCCCATCCTTCCCATTCTCCAAACATAATAGCTCCTACAAGGATATATCCAAATATGACCCAGAGACAAGCTGTAGATGGCACTGTAATTCTTTGATTATGTTTGCGCTGGCCTGTGCAACCATGAAACCAGCGATAGAGCCAGCGAAAGGTCTGTGCAAGAACTTTGCCCATATTAAGGAAGTAAAGGACATATAATGGGATGCCAAAAACTGCGTACATCACTGTAGCACCTTTGCCCCACGAGGTTCTGGGTACCATATTTCCATAGCCGATCATGGTAAAGACTGATAAACAGTACATGAGCGCTGCTGGGAAGGACCAGATTTCCGCTAGGGTGCGTCCGTTGTAGCCTTGCTTGACTGCTAACACAAAGTTATACTGGAACTCAGCGAGAATTCGATCGGTCTCCATGAAAAAGGCAGTTTCATTGAATACGTTCACACGAACATCGCTAGCGGTTTTAAGCCAGAGTTCGCCGGCGCAGGAGTTTCGTGCGCTCGCTACAAGCCCATGTAGGTTCATGTAAGGTTGCTCCTCCTGAGTCTCAATCATAAGAAAACCAAAGGCGCCAACAATTGCATAGCTCACCACCAGGCCACCCACGCCCACCTGCGTGCACATAAATGCCACCAGCTTGCGACAACAGTCTTTCACCTGCTCTCGCGGGTCTTCTCCGGAAACACTCGATGAGTCCCGACTTCGCAACGAGGACCGCATGGGTAGCCGTGCCATGATTTTCGACAGCTGAGTGCTGTTGCTATTTTTGTCTCTCGTTTTATAAGCTTTGCAAATTCACCCAAAGTCGATGAATTTCACTGGTTCCCACGGGAAAAAACTTTTAGAGCTATCCAGGGTACTTTTACCTGGAGTTGCCGGTGGCTGTGAACCTCCTAATATGTTCCTGCTGTCATCGCCGACCGCTGTCGGGATTCACTGGACTAACAAGATGAGAATGTATGTGTGCGTCCATTGCTGCTGGTTATAAATATCTTCGGAGAAAGATGGCGCGTGTTTCACGATGCTCATGATATTTCAGGCAAAACGGCCTGCTCGCCAATGCCGCAAAATTTGATCTAATCAAATCTATGACTTGTACTAAAGTTTCACGAACTTTTTATGATAAAAGGGTATAAGACCATTGATTTAACAAAACTGTTTCATGAGAAATTATTTAACTTGAATTTACTTTAAAGACCTTTAGTTGTAATAAAAATATACATAATGGAGGTGTTAATGGGTTGGCCTTTCTTACTTGTAGGTCTTTTATTATATATAAATTTCAATTGAAAAAACATATTTATAAATTAGCTTCAGCAGTGTGTTTTGATTTTATGTTTTAAATTGATTATTTGTTTTGCATCTGGTTGCAAACTGTAATAAAATGTAATATCATTTATCAAATCATAGAATTTTTTAATTTAGTTATTTTTGAAATTGCAATGAAGTTTTATCCGATTAGATGATTCTAATGGATATTTAAAATATTGAATAAAAAATATTGAGAGTAATTCTGGAGAATATTGAGTTCCAAAAAAATACTATGTGAAAATAATATCGGAATTTATGACTCATAGATTTTCATAGATATTAAAGAACTTTTATTTTTAGAATAATGAAAAATTTTATGTGAAATCATTTTTTTAATATAAACTGAAATTAAAAAGTGGAAAACATTGTTAATTAATTGTAGTATTCAGATAATAAATTGTCATTTTAGAAAAATAATAAAACATCGTATGAGAGTAATTTTATTTGATAAGAATATGTTTTCTGGACTTTAATAATAGCACTTTATAAACAGACATCAGTGAGTTAAAACATCGGGCACATCATACTGATGAAAGGGTCATTGATTGCAGAATTTCTCGCAGTTTTCCTTCAATAATTGGCAATCAAAATTTTGATATTGGCCATTAACCAAATAACCAGTGCTGGATTGACTCATACTAATATAAACAAAAAACTGGAAAGTATTTTCGGAAACAAAAAGTTATCTAAAAATATCGTTAAAATATGATGTCATTTATTAACTTATATTTTCATACACATTTGACAAATAATGATGAAAAACTAAAGAAAAAATATAAATATATGCATTTTTTTCATTATTAATGATATTTTCTATCATACTTAAAACGAACTTTGTTATTAAATTGGTTCTTTTTTGTTTTTTCAGTGAAGATGTAGATATAGATATCCAAGACAATGGAGATGGTACTGTTGATGTATTATATTCGGTCGCGGACGAAGGCGAATATACTTTAAATATCAAGTTCGGCGGACAACCAGTACCGGACGGATTCTATACATTTACTGTAAGTACAATTACAAATGATTTGAAATAATTATTTCCTATATCTGAAGTTGCATTTACATATACGCAATTATTTAAAGTATAAATGTATGACAATATTCAATTCAAGCCATATCATATTTTCACATTGCAATCAATTTATTATTATTTTTTTCATTCAAATAATATAATTGCATTAACGGTAATATAGTATTTTATATTTAATAAATTATTTAGATTTTTTTAAATTAATTTTTTTTCAATTTTACATTTGAAAGAGAATGTATGTGAGAGAGAAATATGTGAAATTAACAACAAAGTTGATTATAAGTCTACTTTTCGTACTGTCACATACTATATCACTAGACGACATTAAGCGACCTCAACCCGTATTTAATAATAATTTGTCTTACACATATTCAATCATTCATCGTTTAACGAGATTGCCTTTTATTTGGCAGAAGTTACATCTGTAACAGTGTTTGAACAGATACTTTACTAAATCGTTAATTACTACAGATACTTCAAGTGATTCCTGACATCAAGAGAATACATGCGATGAAGAATCAAGTGTATTAAAACATACGCATTTGAGTCTTTTTAAATGTGAATTTTTCATTTTATATTAATTAAATATAATTAAAACTTAATTTTTAATAGAAAAAATTGATCCTTAGAATTTTTTAATCCAGTATCTATAAACTTCATTTCTGAAATATTTCATTTAGACCAAACTGTATCTTGAAATCATTCTCGTATCAATTTTTAAAAATAGTTTGAAGTCACCTTTATTTTGGAATCATTTCATATAATTGGCATTTGAAATTTTTTTTTGAAAATATTGATTTATATTTATTTTGGAATATGTTTATTTAATACGACATAATTATTAAAAGAACGTGATTTAAAAATAAAAATAAAAATAAAATTTCATATAAAATCATCAAATATTTCATGTGGATGAAATATATTTTATCATAAAAAACAATTTCAATAAAACATATACAGTCATTAATCTGTAGCTGTTATAACAATAAGTTAGCGATGTTATAATTAATAATAATTAAACATTGTCAACATTTATTTTACAATTATTTTATTATTAATATTATAATTCTTCTAATTATTATCTATAAATAATGATAATCTTCAAAATCAATTTCATCAAAAATGTAATTGTTTTAACAAATTCTTACCTTGAACTGTTAGTGTTAATTTTAAACCTTAGCTAAATTATTCGCTAGCAAAATGTTTCGACATAAAAAATGTGTTACTCAGTTTATAGAAAACTCTTCATACAACGATTGAAATCTAAATGAAAATCTTTTTTTCATTTCTGAAGGTGAAAGTCTAAATTTTAGCGGTCAAAAATTTCCTCGGTTAAAGTGATATCATGTTTGGTAAGGAATTAGATTTACAGTTGATACTTGGAAATGGATGTTGTGCTTTGGCCGAGTATTCAATCGTGTATAAAAATCTTTTTCGAACAATCAAATTGACGTTGCAGCTAGTTTAATTCCTCATCTTCACCTTCTCATTTCGAATGATGCGGGTAGGTGGGGAGTAAAGTGTGTCTAACTATAGAGACAACACGTACAGGATATTGTTGCGAACCCTCCAGCGACACAGTTCACTCCGACAAGTCATCGGGAACGCGTCAACCAATTTATTATTCACGTTATATTATTAACAAGTAAGTCATCACCATTATCATTTGCAAATTTTGACCAGTGGCGCAGACGCATGCCAAAAACTCACCAAGTCATGTCTCATCATTTGGCTCCACCCCCTCCTGAATTCTTCGCACGATTATTCTGATTGTGAAGCACTGTTTATTAATATTAGGGAACTTGTAAACTTTAGAGGACAATTTCTGTAGATTAGTTTTGACAAAAACTCCGACACGTTCCAACTCCAATTTGACGGCCATCTTTGATATTTGGCCTCAATTGTTCAAACTAGTAATTTAATAGTGAATCCGTTTGTGAACTTGTGCAATGAATACATTGGAGAGTACACCAGTTTTTCGTTAGGGGTGATAAAAGTAAGTTTTCTCAAATGCTTTATTTCTGAGATTTTTTACCAGGTCAAAGGTTTTATATGTGGATGTTTTCAAACTAAGGTGTAACCGAGCTAAGTATTTTGTGAAATTTGTTTAATGGAACTTCAGATGAAAATAAACCGCAGCGATTAAGCAATTATTCTTGGAATCGCACAAGAATTGTATATTTGGTGGGGATTTTATAGTGGAAACAAACGATTTTTTCACTTGGTTGCCTAAACTCTAAGAAATTGTATTTTTAATGCAGTTTTGCATAGTTTAAACCAGTTGTCTGGCTTTTAGATTTCCAAATTTATTTTATTCATTGTAAAATTTTTCGTGTAATGTGATAGACAAGATTGTTTTTTTCTGTTTTCAGTTTCAATATGAATTAATAAATAACAACTTGTATAAAGGTAATTGAAAGAAAAAAAAAATCAATAAAGTTGTGCGAAAAACATTCTTTTACTTATTATTAAATATAAGTTGTTTACTATGAAGATAGCTGTTTTATTTTGATAAACTTCTCTAGTGACCTCGATTTTAGTGATATTTGAAGGACACTTCGATCTCTGTATAAATAGTAAAATATCTCAAGAAAATGACAAAAATTAAATCAACATTTTGAAGCAAATAAAAAACGATTATATTTATTAAATGTTAATACTCAAATTTTGAATTTTAAAATAAAAAAACGTTTTATTTCATTGCAAAAAAATGGTTGACAATTATCTGTGTCAAAAGCGTGACAAAAGGCAAAGTTGATTCTTGGGTAAACTTGAAGAAATAATAACACTGCTTATAAGTAATGGCAACGTTAACATTTCATATGTGGCGAAGCATGAAGCGATGTCCTGAAATTTACCTAAATACGAAGTTGGCAGAATAGCAATATTTAACTTCAGTATTGTATATATTTAAGATTAAGATTACAAATATGTAGAATTCTTGCCAACTTTTGCGCCAGATAAGCTACTCAAATTCGCATAACAATATTTTGTCCGTGTATAATGTGCGATTGGATTAATATCAAAATATTCAACCGATCAAAAGTTAACACTCTGTTGAAATTATTCATAAAAGAATTCAAGTCTTGTTCGCAGTTGAGTTTGTATAACTCTGTAAGAACGCACTGTTCTCAAATTAAAGTAAGATTCGCGAAGTTCTAAAAACTCGAATATCTCATTTCGAAATAAGTTAGATTTTTATGTCAATTATACTTTTTTACTATGAATGTTCAAATTAAAAGCTACAAGAATGAAAATAATGATGTAAAGAAAGTTAAAACATGATATTCTTAGCTACAATGATTTAATTATAATTAGAAAAATACATTTGGTTGATCAGATACGTTTCCAGTGATAACAACCGTGTGTTGTCCGACATCGAGTAGTAGATATCTCTGTTCTTACATACCTTTCTTAAGTCACTGATAGAATATTAATGAAAACATAACTTCAATAAGCATTATATTACAAATATACAAAAATGTTTCCATATTTTTTATATGAATAGTTTTTGAAAAATTAAATATTGATATTTTGAAGTAAAAAAAATTGGTTCATATTAATTACCGTAACAAGTAGTTTAATTTATATTACTTTTTGAATTGTTTTTTTTTTAATCAGATTTAAAAAATTCCATACTTTAGGACATAACATTTTGTTCTAAAATATTAAGTTTGACAATACGCAGTAAGTAATATAAGCATTATATATAAAACATATTGTTTATTATAAGTATAATAATACTGTTCTTCAGCGAATTAAACAATATTTGAAATAAACTTTTTTAGAATTTTAATTTGTAATTTGAAATCACTTCGTAAATAATTCCAGAAAAAGTTAAAAGTTTTATATTACGATTTCCCGTTAATTAACAACAACAAAGTATAATATACATATAAGCTGCAAGTATGATCCGTGTCGGCGACTCCGTCACAGCGATGTTGTTGAAATACAATCCACGTGTCGTTTAGAACAGGTTTAGAAGTCGAGAGTTCTTGTAGACTATTTTGAGTGCAAGTCGAGCTTTCCCAAATTTATAATCAAGTACATGCCGATGTAGCTGGCGACAGTAGAGAGGTTGAATTAATGCCTCCGCTTATATTCGATTTGTTCCGATTCACGAATTCATGTTTTTATCCATTATGCGATTTCGACAAGTTAATAACATATCTAGATTATGTAAACAATTTTCTAAGCAAATTAATTAACGTCTATTTATTTCGTAACGTCGTTAAATTTTGTGAAAAAGTTAATTTATAATTATCCATTGATATCATAAAAAAATTTGATAACAAAAATATTCATTTTTAAGTAATTGAATTTTTACTACCTCTTAAATTTTTGCTTTTAAATGGCAATAAATTAGATATGAAAAGACACACTTAAATGTTTCTTTTGTTGTAATAACATTACAACAAACAGTAGCGTGAAATGTCAAACGCAAATATATCAATTCGTCGTTGTCTGGCTGTCAAGCTGTCTGTTAGTTTCATTAGCATTTCGTTTCACTTTACGCTTAGGACACACTTAAAGTACATTGAAAAGCAGTGATTCGAACGCTTGACTCAAAGCTTTTCAAACATTAAAATGAGGATCATTTTTCATAACATTGAATTCTCAAATTGTTTCATTCAGTTTGTTTACCATTGTCAAACAATATATTTAATTACTAAAAATTGTTTACTGCAAAAACCAACAAAATTAATATTTAATGTACCTCTTTTTTATCTTTTATTCATAATTGATTTATTAAATTTAAAAAAACATAACAATGTTTGAATAGTTATAAGCAAGTTAATAAATTTATATACGATAACTACAAGCAGCTTTGCAGAGTAGACTGATTTAAACATTTCTTCAAGTGTAATGGCGCGTAATACAAGCAGTGTTGCAATGAAACATCGGAAAGTACGAACGGAGATTTCAACGTCTCATTAAGAACATGCAATTAGTAAGATCTTACATTGTGATTTCAACGTAATCGCAATGCAAAATTTCAAGTTTTGCATTGATTATCACCCATCATTTTAAAACCCAAAATGATGGGTGATATAAATTGTTATGTGGAACAATAAAATATGAGATTAAATTGTTATAAATTTGCACTAATAGTAACTTTACGTGCACCTTAGTTTAACTTCATTACTTTTTCGCATTCTTGAAATGCGCTTCTCTTTTTCGAGTTGCATGACTATTACTAAAGAGCATAACTGAATGTGAGTTTGTGTACATGATTCACATTCCACGCAAAACTATGAATTACGACAGCTGCACAGGACAAGCAATGGACGTTCACGGATTCAACTGAGCGATGAACATTTTCGAAAATAGCAGTTGTCGTTAGGTCTCGTGCGTGGATGCAAATAATCTGATTTAATGTTGATGAAGATCAGTTTCCGCGTCGACCAACAGAACAATATTATACATTGAATTTAATGATTTGACGAAAATGAGAAACTTTTGATGAATAAGTCTATTTTTTGTTTTCTTAATAAAGAACACGGAAAAATAGGTTTTGATAAAGTTCGGATTTTATGTGTAAAGAATAAAAAAGTGTAATTTTAAAAGTAAAAGAAGAAAAATTGACTAATAACTTCATAGAGAATAACAATAAACATAATGTCATATGCAAATGAGATTTTGATTGCACAGTTGAAAATATGATGAAAAGTATGATTTATTTCAAGTCAGAATAATGAAAAATGCTCATTTAATTTTGTAGGCGTCTGAAGAATACAGAGAAACAAGCACTCACAAAACTCACCGAGCCAAGAAGACTAAACAAAGAAAGGAGCAACATATCGTCAAACAGCATAGTTCGAGCATACAGGAAAGCATTAGTATTACGACAAAGCACAGTACAAGTTCACAACAAGAATCTGCCAAAAAGAGTTACAGTGTTATTCGACTGAACGGAATCCCTTTGCCACAAACAACTGGTGGCACAGTATCAGGTGTGTATTATTTTTGCAATTAAAATATTTTATTTAAAATTAAATTGCTAAGCTTTTAATATCTAGTCAGTTAATCGAAATGATTTATTTGGTGCGTGAATTGTCATGAAAGTTTTTAGCATGCGTAAATAGCTTCTTCGAATTTAATCGAAGAATCGTTTAGAAACATTGTAACCTTATTGCATTCAATACTTAAGTGAATGGAACAAAAAACGATAACGTCGGAAGCGACGTGATATTAATATTGAGTGATTAAGTGGCTACGGATGCTAACTCTTGGTTGGCCCAAAATCCGAATACTCAGCACTCGAGGGCGATCCAGAAAAAGACTACTTCCGTGTTCATTTGTACCGTCTCTCAGCGATTTTCACATGTACACTTGTCACAAAAATCTTATAGGCATACCACTGCAAATAAACTATGTAATTATACGTCATGCTTCCAGCAAAGATCATACAGTATTTAACTGTCCACATCTCGACTGTGTAACAATGTAACGCGTATTACATGAGCTGATTTGTTTAAACAATTCTTCTGATTTATTTTGTTTAAGAAATTCAGTAACTACTTTCTTTCTAGAGAGTTAAACCAAACGGAAAATATGACATTTTAAAACACAAACTGATACAGTTAGTAAGTAACATTAATTAAGATTCTTTGAATCTCGTTTGAGATTGTTTTTACAAGATATCAGTGTTGATAACACTGGTTGATTATAAATCATCAAGAAATGCCGTTTTTGCGTGTTTCACTTGGCACAGTTTAAATTCGAAGTCTCATTATACTTCTTGGTGGACTATTTGTGAGAATTGATTGCAAATTTATAAAAAAAACAGTACAAATGTTTTTTTCAATAATTATATTTTACACAGTGGTTTGTGGAACATTTTTTGAATTAATTTATTTTGAAATATGATTAATACTAGTTCGATCTTTCGCAGTCAAATAAATATTGCAAGTCCGAGAATATCCGTTTTTCATTCAGATTACTCTTTTTTGAATTTTCATTGGTGTGTTAAAATGTTTTTTTTGGCATGTGACGCGTATGTCTTCAGAGGAAAACTTTGTGCCTCGAATTGAGATTGGTCTATTCGTAGAATATTTCATCTAAAATTTTTTCAATCCTACCAGACTTCGTTCCACGATTACCGGATGTGCTAGAAATCTTGTCATTTCCCCCATGTCATTCGCAACTTTGCGAATTATAATTTTGACGTTAAATTATTGCCATTCGTTTGATGTTCGCGTCAAAAATACAGTGGAGTATTCAATTTTATTCAGTTAATGTTTGCAGAGGTTTGAGTGTACGAATTTGTGAGCGTTAATTATGATGGTTATGTTTAATTAAACATATAAATAAAATTGCTATGAAAATAAAATAAAAACAGCTTGACGAATCTTATATCATAAATTCATGTCATTTCATAATGATATGAAATCGGGTTAAAAATTTTGCTGTATATTTTGAATTTTGCGATTAAAATTACTATTTTCAGTTTCGTTTGACTTGATTAATTGTCACAGATGTACCTCTTTAATATATAGGAAAACATATCAATTAAATTTAATAAGCTTCAGCAAATAATTGGATGTAATATATTCTAATATTAATAAACATAAAAAATGCAATTTATCTATCACTTTTAAAAATCAATATGTAGACAAAATGAAGTTTTAATAGCAACAATTTCAGATTTGAAACATTCAGTTTTCATTTAAATTACAAACCCTTAAAATGTTGTATTTTATATATTTGTAAATCATACTTATGAATGAAAACAATTTAGCATTATTAAAGTTAATTTATATAAAAAACGAAATGAGTTTCTTAATTGGTATATGCAATTAAAAACATCAGATTGTTATGCAAAGTATTTACAAAAATCTAACTTGTTTGTACAGCGTTTCTAAATTTGTAAGTAAGATGATATATTTTTTAAACCAAATTTGTTTATGCAGTTTAGTAAGATTTGTATATATTTGAATCATAGTAAATTATATATTTTTTATTCGGTATTAAGAACCATTAGTTATACCTAAAAAAGGAAACTAAATAGATTTTAACATGGCCATGGTTTATAATTAAAAAATTGATTTTTTATTGATTAAAAGCAGTAAGACATGACTAATTTTCAACAAAACTTCAATTTCGGTATAAACACATTTTTCAAAATTTTTCACAATGAATCACTTAATAATAATTTGAAAAAGTTATGCGGTAGCTAAAAAAATGATTAATTCATTAATGTATTAAAATAAACTATCACTGTATATCAATAACTTCTGCAACCCAACTGTTTCATAATGTGATATTAATATTTAGAAATCGTAAGAACTGTTGATATAATTATACATTGCAAAGAAATAATATATTCTTATAGAAAATAACAAAACAAAGTTTATTACCATTCTGATAACAAAAAAATGATACATCACTAAACATTTATGAAAAAATTGTACGTAAATTAAAAGAAAAAGGACCAAAAGTGAGCGAACTCGTAATGAGTGTATCTCATTAATCAGTCTATCAGCTTATTTTTGTGGGTAGCTGGCGTAGCAGGTTCTGTAAATTTGGGTTACCCGGCAGGTACGGGCCTCCTCCCGCGTCCTTTGTCCATCTTGACTTCTTCTGACTGATCTTCTTGGCGACTAATCCACGCTTGCATCGTGGCGTCACTTTTTCGTAGCGTCTGCGCGTCGAAATGTGCCAAAACGACCCCCAATATACGCCATCGCAGCATCGCTGGAAAACTCGTCTTGAGCCTCTGGCATTGCGAATTGGTCCGCGTTGTCGTCTTGTAAGTCACAGCTGATAGTCCGAATCAGAAACTGCGCTCAGTGATATCTATTGGTGCCATCCTTATGAACAGGAAGATGGTCTAACTACTGGTCCTACAGGATCAGTGTATTCCGTGACTCGATTTGAAAATATCGCGAGTTTGATTATCGCAAAGTTGAATAAGGCCACAAGCGAGATAGAATTAAAAATAGGCGAGATATTATTAGCGACACCGTGGAAAGTCACATCCTTTTGACTCGGTTATCGCGTTAATTGGCTGCTTGATTGGCAGACGTTATGAGGGATCGCTACCGATAGGTGCACTCAAGTGTCCAGCCTTCGATTGATCGAATTGCAGATACCCGGTGCAGTGACAGAGTTTCGTTTGTGTTTCGCGAGCTGAACAGTGATCCTGGAAACTAATCTCTACTCTGAGAGATGGTTTTTGAGAGACAACCACCCGTGGACGAGTGGCAGGAAATCTCCACTTTCTACAAATATTGTCTTAAGGACATCACTTACAGTGAAACAGATAGACCAGCTAGTGGTCCCATATGCTATGATGTCGGCGACGATCGAGAATTGCCTGACGATGGGCTAAATTTTGCTCCCACCAAATTACAAAGTGTTTTTTATATCAATACGAGAAAAGGTTACAGTTTGGTTCTTTTTCGATAAAGTAGTTGGATTTTAAATGAATAAATTATTTGAGTTTGTTAGCTTTACTAACCCAGATCGAAAAGAATTTATTGAAATGAAATGAATAATAGAGTTTAATTTTATTATTGATTTACATATTTTTTGTTTTTTCAAATATTTTATACAAAAATTGATTAAGTCACACTTCTGTTTGTTTTTTATGTTTTAAAAGTATCATACAAAAAAGCTATTCGTGTTGTTATGTAAAATATTTGTCCTTTTAAATACGAATATATGATTATCAAATAGAATGCAGATGCTAGTTTAGTTGTTATACAAAATAATCAAACTTTATTGTATAACGCGAATTTGATAAATTTCTTGAATTGAAATAATCGACCTATTTTAAATACAATGTTGATTAAATTGATACGAACATGCCAAATTTTGTACTTATAAAATTATAAAATAATAATTATGTAACTTCAGTCTCTTATTTAAGGATAGGTAAATTTCCAAACATGGAACAGTTTCAATAAAAATATTTAATTTATTTATTGGTAGTAGACAATTTTATAATTATGAAATCTAATTTTATATATTAGTTTTAACAAATATGTTCTTAGTATAATTATTTATTATATTCAAAAAGTTTCTTTGTTCAAAAATTAAACAATTTAATTGAGTACCAAATTTCATTATGTTCCATTATAATTGTAACAAAAAATCGTGTTTACATTTGTAACGTGTGGCGAATCTCTGAAATACATAAATTAGCGTCTTTAGAATGGTTTATCCATGGAATAAATCATTCCTCTTAATGATATCACTGTACATTTCATCCAAAATGAAGAGAACTTGATAATTCGTGAAAATTACATAATTTACTTTGGAGACAGTTTTTGCATGATTTACACTCCTCTATAAATACTGTAGAAGTTTCTTATACATCGTTCAAGAACCTTCCTTGGATCCGTAATCTTTTTGTCAAACGAATCAATATCATGAAATGATTAATAACTATGAAAATATTTTTTGTAATTAAAATACCTTTATTGAAATATATTTTAATTCAAAAAGAAATATTAAACGATATATAATTTTAATTATTTATTATCTATTTTTATATAAATAATTGAACATATTTATATAACATTTTTGCGAAATTTCAATTCATTAATTTACGGTATTTTCAGTGATCTATTTGTGTTAATATTTTCTTTACTTATGACTGTTATTTATGACTTATTTTTAAGAAAACATTTTTCGATAAATTCCATTTGAAATAATTCTGGACGTTAATCATTCAACCATAATCTAGGGAGCTTAAAAAATTTGATTTCTTTAAATATACACTCATGTAATTTAATATAGTCAGATCAAACATTTCACATTTTAAGAATCATCACGCAACATTCTTGCACTTTAAATTCACACTCTGTCTCCTGGACCATATGCGAAAGTTATTTTTACGGATTTTGTCGAAAAGCTTAACTCTACGAACATAAATATGAAAGTGAACCCTCATTTTTTACTCCGATTCGGCAGTCATCACTTAATATATTTTGATCCGTAGTCTTGCAAAGCGTTGCTTAACGATATAAAAAGTGAAAAGCGTATGCTTAGGGTATCTGAATATTTTGAAATAATTTGAATTTTTTTTCATCTTTGCAGCTGAAGTTAAAATGCCAAGTGGAAACGTAGATAAACCAGTGATAGAAGATAATCATGATGGTACAGTGTCCATTAAGTATGAACCGAGGGAAGAAGGCCTTCATGAACTTTCAGTCAAATTCAACGGTGAACATGTACAAGGTAAATTTCATTCAGTTTTATAAATACGGTACAATAAATTTCATCGAAAGCCATTTCTTCATATTATTTATAATTTTATGTTTATTTTTACTTGACTATTGTTTTCTTATTAAAAATATAATTATTTTAATTATAAGACAATTTTTATCTGATTACTTTTTAATTGTTAAATCTAATATCACTCATTTGTCGCGGAAATTGTATTCTGTCATTCGAGAACAAATACTTCGTCTAAAGTAGAGAAGCTTAATTAACGTCGTGCGAGTGAACATCGCATGATTATAAATTTAGCTTCAAGTAGATGTCCTATGGCGTTGAAGCCTTATTACCGAGATCCAACAAGTGCGAACTTTTAAAAAGGTCTTATTTACATTAACGACATTAATAACGGGTAATTGGATTTTAGCACTTGAATGCCTAGCATTCAAATCACGTAAATTATTCTACACTTGTCCATTGATACTACGTAAAGTGCAAACGACGCCAGATCTTTATCGCCGGGTGTTACACTTTGACGATTTCAGCGCGTGAAATCGCACAAATATATTTTCGTGAAAATCAGCTGTCTTAGTTAATTTGACTTAACCCCAATTAATTAGCGACATCACTTTGATTGCTGAGGCAAAGAGTCGCTCAAGTTTGAGTGGAGAGTCCGGAGACAAATCAAAGTTCATTTGTCAAATCGTCTTCATTCTATTTTCATATTCACAAGGACTAATAATACAAATATGGCAATTATAATTAAGTGATACAAATGGTATATCACATCGATACATTTTTAAAATTTTAAAATCTTATTTTATAACAATATTCCAGTCGGGTTAAAAATTGAATTTATGCTCGTATGTTTCAACTTTTTAACGTTTCATTAATTGTGACGTTTATTATGATTGAAATTATAACAGCGAAGTTATATTGTAGATAAAAATTTGAAGTGACATTTTTCTATTGTTTAAGGTTCGCCATATAAGTTCCATGTGGATTCGTTAGCAAGTGGTTATGTAACGGCTTATGGCCCTGGATTAATTTATGGAGTTTGCGGGGAGCCAAGTAATTTTACTATTTCGACAAAGGGGGCAGGCGCGGGTGGCCTGTCGATGGCTGTGGAGGGACCCAGCAAGGCCGAAATATCTTGTCATGACAACAAAGATGGCACAGTATCGGTGTCATATTTGCCCACTGCACCTGGCGAGTATAAAATCACCGTCAAATTCGGCGACAAGCACATCAGAGGCAGCCCATATATTGCCAAAATCACAGGTAGCATTTTATTTATAAATCATAAACGTTGGCACGCGTTATAATTAATGATGTTTTTCATGTTTTACGTGCGCCGTTTCGTGAAATGAAATGTGTTAAGCAAAAGCAATTACCCGAAACGTTCCCTGATATTACGTTGCTAATGAATATCATTCGTTCTTCATATATGGCCGAGAGATAATTTTTCAACACATGGCATATGTGCCAGCTTATTATCTATTAATAATTTGCTTAGATTATGGAACAAAAGTTATTAAATGAGTCTGCATTTTATATAATGTTTAAGTAGATAAATGCCTTTCATTTTTATCTTGCGAGAATGAAACTGTATTTTACATGCTAACTGTCGTCTGAAGATTTTCGAAATTAATTAATTCACAAAAGTTCCGTGCGTCAGTTAAATTACTGAATCAAAATCATAACAGCTAGTAACACGAACGAGGATTATTTTTAAAAACAGTGCAAATTTTGCGCAGATAGTTTTGAATGATTAAAAGTATTCATAATCATTATTGCGTCAGCTAAGAGATAAATTTGGTTAGTACGCATAAGAAAATACAAAATATTAATTATAAAAGTTTTCTTATGAACATTATGACATTTAAATAGTATACAAGTATATAGAATTAAATTTTTGCCATAAAATCATTTTAATATTTTGTAATTTATAATATTGTATATTATATAATTTTATAAACGAAAATAAAAAATGTAATTTTTTAACGAAATCAAAAAGTAGAAATTGAACATGATTTTGGTGTAGTATTGAAAAAGATTTAACATAAAAATTTATGTTCATTTGTGAAATTGTAATTACTATTTTTTTTATCGCAAGCGTGTAAGTGCTTTTGAAAGTTTAAAGCGTAAAGCCACCTTCGGTGGTCCTCGTATTGCTTTGACAGCCTTCTTTGACGCCTTACACCGCACTTCACGCTCGTTTGAAATCCCTCACTTGCGGTTCTTGATCATAATGTACTATTACAAATCGACAAATTATAAAAACACAGAAAACTGTTTTAGATTATAAAAACATTTTACAGTCATTAAGTATTATTAAATATGTTTGTTTATAATTTTGCTGATTAAATAGTTTTCTAAATAATAATAATAAAAAATAATTCTTTAATATGTAATTTAAACATATATTAAGTTTGAAATATTTATGAAATTAGGAAAATGATAATCAAAATTAAAATATTGAATTAATAAATATAAAGTGTATGTTTTATAAAATAATTATAAAAATATATTTATGACAAAAGAGTTATTAAACATTAAAACACAAAATAATGTAAAAAATGTGATAGGTGAAGGGCGTAAGAGGAACCAGATCTCCGTTGGCTCTTCTAGCGAAGTGCAGTTGCCTGGAAAAGTGAGTGACCAGGACATTCGTTCGCTAAACGCGTCAATCACAGCACCAAGTGGACTGGAGGAACCATGTTTCTTGAAGAAGGTGGCGAGTGGCAACATGTGCGTGTCGTTCACGCCACGCGAAGCCGGTGAGCACATCGTCGCGGTGAAGAAGATGGGCAAACACATCGCCAACTCACCATTTAAAATAGATGTCAAGGACCGGGAGGTCGGCGACGCTAAGAAAGTCAAAGTATCTGGAAAAGCGTTAAAGGAGGGTAAAACTCACGTGGACAATGCGTTTTCGATCGACACACGTAACGCTGGATTTGGTGGCTTGTCACTGTCAATCGAGGGTCCAAGTAAGGCCGAGATACAGTGCAAGGACAATGAAGATGGAACACTCAACATTTCTTATAAGCCGACCGAGCCAGGTTATTACATCGTTAACTTGAAATTCGCTGATCACCATGTAGAAGGCTCTCCGTTTACGGTTAAAGTCACTGGCGAAGGTAGTAACCGACAAAGGGAACGAATCCAGCGGCAACGTGAGGCAGTGCCGATCACCGAAGTCGGAAGCCAGTGCAAGCTCACTTTCAAGATGCCTGGTATCACGTCATTCGATCTTACGGCAACAGTTACGTCTCCTGGAGGTGTCACTGAAGACGCTGAGATCAAAGAGATTGAAGATGGCCTTTATGCGGTTGCGTTCGTCCCCAAGGAACTTGGTGTGCATACAGTATCCGTACGCTACAAGGAAATGCACATTCCGGGATCACCTTTCCAATTCACTGTTGGACCACTGCGAGACGGGGGCGCTCACAGAGTACACGCCGGGGGACCTGGTTTGGAACGGGGCGAGCAAGGTCAGCCCTGCGAATTTAATATTTGGACCAGGGAAGCTGGTGCAGGTACCTTGGCAGTCTCCGTGGAAGGTCCAAGCAAAGCGCAGATAGACTTTAAGGACCGCAAGGATGGCAGCTGTTATGTCAGTTATGTCGCATCTGAGCCAGGTGAGTTTGCCAATATTTGAAATTTTGAAACACTATTATTTTGAATAATATTTTTAAGCATATTTGGGAAAAGTATTTTTGTATAAAGTTTCATTTAAAGAAGTTGATATTGAAACTAATATATATAATATGATTTATTATATAGTAAAAAAATTAATTTTTTTAACGATGTTTATTTATCATTTGATACTGTTATTCATTTTCCATTTTCGGATTGAAAAATGTAATTTTTTAATTGTTTTGTTGGAAGTCATACATTGAGAAAATATAAATAAAATAAAATCATTTAGTTTACGTTTTCGAGTAAATATTTATTATCTACAATTATGTAACTGTAAATCACGCAAATGGAATTTTGTATGTGAACAATGTGCACTCCAAAACATATTCTTGGCAAGTACACAGTTAGACCAAGGCCACATTTCAGAATGCAAGCTATAGAAAATTGTCTTCGGCAGAGTGCACATGCTTTAAGATGTATAAACATCACATAATAATACTTCAAATTTCATTTCGAAATGAATATTACAAAACGATAGAATGAGATTTACATGAATTTATTTAAATCGAGCATTGAAATTTCACAAATTGAAATTTTGTTGATTCTTATAATATAGAACATTTTATTTTTTATTCGGTGAATCTTCAAGTTTAAGAAATAATTTATTATTTCTCAAATGATAATGCTATCAACTTTTTAATATTAATGTTTAAAAATTTTGTACAATATTTGAAAATTTGAAAATATTTTATTTTGTTTTGAAATATTTAGAAAATTATATTATATTTGATGTTGCAAAAGACAAAAAAAAAGTTAAAAAGTTACAACGAAATTTTCTGCTGCACACGTCAACGATAAAAACTACGAGATTGCTGAGAACCAATAGAACAGTCAGCGGGTCATCATAATCAGAATACAAATCTCTGTTTGCTTTTCCAAGCACGAGGTCCAGAAATACTATGGTCTATATTTGTGAAGGTGAATTCATATTCACGTTGGTACACTTATTAGTGTAGATGTGAAATGTGGACGGATGCGATTATATTTGGGACATACGAGAGAGGGTAAAGAGGAAGACATGACGAGAGAGAAAGAGTGAGATCAGACGCCAGAAAATTTGAGAAAAATAGTGGTCGCACGACCAATCTAGATTGCACTCGCGCTCCTTTCGGATGTTTGCCGTCGCCTCGCGTGATGTTTATTTATCTTAGCCACTCTTTTTGATCTTTCATCCCCTGCTATCATCACCGCAATATTATCAGTTTTCTTTAAATGCACCGGTCCCAACCGATTGCTGATAAGTAGTTCTATTTTTAACAACAAAATAGTTTGGTTTTTGCAAAAATGAATACTTTCAAATCCTGTACACAAATCACACTCACAGGCGATGATAATGATTCGCTGAATGAAAACGATGGTTAGCTCGACGATATTCAAATTCAACTCATATTTTGAGTTTTGTTTTGATGATGGTTGTTGGCTTGCAGGTGAATACCGCATAGGAATTAAATTCAATGATCAACACATCCCGGATTCGCCGCACAGAGTTTACATTGCTCCAGCAATGGGAGACGCTCATAAATTGGAAATTGCGCAGTTCCCGGAATCCGGAGTACAGCCTGACAAACCAACCACCTTCCTGGTTAGGAAAAATGGTGCCAAAGGCAACCTTGATGGAAAGGTATGATTTTAATAGAATTTATTTCATGGAATTTAATAAATGAGCGTTTGTTAATATTAAAATTAGACTATTTTTTGAAAAATTAATTTTAAACAATATTGTATAGACACATTGAAAGTCATCTATTTTAAAGATGCCCCATACAAGAAAAAATATTTTAAAGTTTATAATGTTTTTTTATTTCAACGCAGTTACAAATACATTTTTGATTCAGTGGCAATTTTTCATAACTTGATTTCATCTTAAATTTATTCTACGCAAAGACCCTGAAAATAACAGAAACTTGCGAAATGAAGCAATGTTATATCGCGTAGGTTGTAATCGTCACGTATTAAGTAAATTTTTGTGAATTTAAAACAAAATTATATTTATGTGCTTTACTATTCAACATTTTTTATATTGATAAACAATCATTTAACTGACAGAAAAATATTTATTGTAATTTGTTTTTAAAATCTTACGTTGAATTCAAATTCTGTCTTATTTTACACAGATCGTTTCACCAAGTGGAGTAGAGGATGATTGTTTCATTCAGTCAATTGATTCTGAAGAATATTCTGTGAGGTTTATGCCACGCGAAAATGGTATCCATCATATTCATTTGAAATTCAACGGAGTGCACATAAATGGTAGTCCGTTCCGGGTGAAGGTTGGTAAAGTGGAAGCGGATCCAGCAGCAATACATGCATATGGAAATGGATTGCAACAAATCAAAACCGGTCAAAAAACAGATTTCATTATTGATACATGCAATGCTGGTGTCGGCGCACTCGGTGTCACGGTAGATGGGCCAAGCAAAGTTGCGATGGACTGTACAGAGGTTGAAGAAGGTTACAAAGTTAGATACACGCCATTAGTACCAGGCGATTACTATGTCAGTATCAAGTATAATGGATATCATGTTGTTGGCTCACCGTTCAAAGTACCTTGTACAGGTAGGTTCAATCGTAAACAAATTTATGATCTTCTATTTTTATAAACTATTTTAAAATTAAAAAACGTTAATTTTGTTGTTTTATTTAATTTTAAAACAATGTTAAAGGTCTATCTGTAGTCTTTTTAGTTTTTTTATAATTTGTAACGAATTTTTATATTATTCCATTTGCATAATTATACATAATGACAGTTAAAGCTTCGAAGTTGTAACTATTTCATAGGTATATCAATGAATTTTTTTATTGATTTTGATTGTCGTCCAAAAGAGACAGTTTTTTTGGTACTGTATGAAAATAATTTTTGTTTCATCATAAATACTCAAAAATAAAAACACGATTAAAAATAGAATCACAATGAAAATGTTTTGAATATAATAGAATAAAAATGTTTTTTAACTTGATAAATACTTGACTTTTAAAACATTTGTGCTTAATACATTTTTATCTATCTACATTTTGGCTTTAAATCTAAAATTAGGAAATTTAAATTTATTTTTGATTTTTATGTTTTTCAACAACTTTGTTAAAAATATATGTATCTAAATGTAGCATAAGTATGTTGTTACATGAAATTTTTAAATTTATAGGTGCCGATTTAGCAGAAAGAGGAGCACAAGAAACAAGTTCCATCGTTGTTGAAACAGTGCAGAAATTTTCGAAAACTGGAAAGAATACTGGAGCAGTATTACCACGCTTCAAGTCTGACGCAAGTAAGGTTACCAGTAAAGGAATGGGTCTCAAAAAAGCGTACTTAGGCAAACAGAATCAATTCACTGTTAACGCTGCAGATGCTGGTAAATAATATTATTTATACTTTATTGATAGCATAAGAATGAATTTTAATTTTAAATTGATTTTTAAATTTCATTTGAAGTATGATAAAATGATAAATAAAGAATATAGTTAAAAAATGAAATTTGTATTGCAAAAGTGTAAACTGATATCTTTTACGAAAAACACTTTAGTTAAAATAGCACGTGAAAAACCTCATATTTTGAATTTATTCGTTTAAAATACATGCGTAGATTTGGATTGTGGAGTTTTTCATAAAAGCCAACAATATATTATTTTATAAATTGTTTTATAGATATAATCTAAAACTTTGAATTTTTGTTATTATTTATACATTTAAATTGAATTTAATTTTTCAGGAAACAATATTTTGTTTGTTGGTATGCACGGTCCAAAAGGTCCTTGTGACGAAGTTTTTGTTAAACACACAGGCCGCAACAGTTATAATGTAAGCTACTTAGTACGCGAAAGAGGAGAATACATTCTATTGGTGAAATGGGGAGAAGACCACATCCCGGGATCACCATTCAAAGTTGAAGTTTAACAATTCTATTCCGATGAATAATACTCAGCATTATTTTAATAAACTTCACTTCATGCCGATCAGTGTTTTTACGATGATACATATAAATATACTACGATTATATAAAAATCTCATAGGAAGGCTTTATAATTTTTGAAATTGTAAAACCACAAACAACCAAGTTTTATTCTTAGAATAAGTTTTTATTTATCATTTAGTATAAAATCATATAAGTAACTTTTATTTCAATGTAAAAAGCAATGAAATTATAAATCAAATCGTTTTATTTTTATGTCTTATAATCCGATTATATTCAATGAAAAGTGCCAATACTCATTAAGGAATAATAAAATATATTTGTATTTAAATTATTATATATGTTTTGAAAAAATATTAAATGCTTAATTGCGATTATTGTTGTTAATTTAAAAGTTTGGATTTACAATAATGAATTTTTACTTGAGATTGTAAAGTCGATTTATGACAATTTTATTTGATCGTGTTGTATAACAGTAAGAG
>JABFQD010000518.1:0-25003 GCA_022817045.1 Psix sp. ZL-2020
ATATTGAATTTCAAATGAGGACAAAATATTGACTCGCTCGGAGACTTGAATAATGCAAAAAAATGCACTAAAATGGTTGATTAAAAAAACATGATTTGACCACATCGTGATTCTCAGGCGAAGATCCGATGGTAAGCGACCTGCAACAGTATCAATACATGATTGTCGACGATATGAAATCAATGGGAGATGACTCAATGCGAATCAGTGTGACTGACGACGAAAGAGACAATCGGCATTCCGAAGGTGAGATCAGCAAGATAAATTGAATAGTAAAAACAGATCGCAAAATGCTTTTGACGTTGTTTATGTTCGGGTGTCAAAAATACTCGGCATTAAAAACGCGCTAATGTAAACGGGGTTTTATTTCGGACCGACAGAGATGTGTGTGTATTGTATTTTTAATCGCACACAAACAAGCCATTGTGTCGTTTCCAACATTTAATTCACTTGCACGCGAACATCTGGAGTCTGTTGATACATTTGCGCTTCATGAACTTGCGCGCGCGCGCGCGCGCGATTATCCAAGTCCTAATTAGTTGTCCATAGTTTCAATATGGTTTGACTTATCACGTAGAACTCATACAAGTGCACTGTAGATGTCGATCTTCCATCTTCACATCTACAAGTCTGCTTTTCTTTTTTTATCATTTCATAGCAGTTACTGATCTTATGTAATTTATTTCTTTTTGTAGCTCTTGTGTTTTGTACAAAATAATTTGATACTTTTAAATGAGTTCATTCAAATGTCGATTTCTTGTTTACTTGTATTATTGTAGTTGTAATATTTATAGTGAAGATAGTTTGGTTTTACAGTGCAAGAATATTGTTTTTCAAAATGATGTGAAATCGAAGTCAGTTGAAAAGATGATTTATGGCTCTAATCAGCGACTTGATAACGTTCGTTTCTAATTCGGTTATCAGTTTAGGCAAAGGACATGTGCGATAAGTCGTTTGATTGCTTTTTTGCGAATTTCAGCGCCAATAATAACCGAGATGATTACGAAGGAGAATTATCAACGCACCGCCGCCGATTTCAAGGCGGATAACGCGGACATCAATAGGCAGCCGGTTCACATTGGGTGAGTCGTCGCTTCTACTATTTTTCTCCACTATTACATAATTGGTATCGTTCCAAGTTGAAAAAGTCCTATGATTTGTATTAGATAAGAAATCTTATCTATTGATAATTCGAATCTCAGACTTTTTCAACTGTTGCAAAATAATTTATTCCATCGCATTCACTGCTTTGAAAACTAACTGAAGAAATAACAGATTTCAACTAACGAGTTATCTAAAAATAATCAAATTCAAAAAATTCAAAATTGAATAAATCAAAAGCTGTAACATTTTCAAGTCTGTAAAGTTAAACATATCAAAATGAACATCCAAAAGGTGCAAATTACAAATTCAAATATAAGTATTAGAATAGAACTTTGATAAAAAGGATGAAACGAATAAAAGTTCAGTTAGCAAATTTGAATAAACCAATTTCGATGTAAACATTTCGAGCTATTATACTTGATGAGAAATAATGACGAGTCGGGTGTTATTTTGAATTCAGGTGTTCATACACTTCGTATAAATGGGATTACGTAATCTCGTTATTTATGTTTCATTCATTGAACCGAATGGTTCGCTTTTGTTAAAGACGCGTTTCGAGGTCTCCGTCGGTTATATGATCAAGTGCAATAAACTGGAGATGTTTGAACAGTGAAATGTCGATGGAAGTATGCGAATCTTGGTTGATCAGATTATATGCAAGATGTAGAAATTGGTAACTGATTTGTAAATACAAGTTAGCTTTGATTAAAACAATAATGTTGTGTATTATAGTACGAACTGGTGTGTGTTGGTGAAAGACTGCTTGTTAACATTAACTATCTGTCTCATTTCCCATTTCCCATAGGAAGTCGAGCTTAAACCAAATGATAAGACCCTTCGACTTTTGGTACCTTAGTTGAAACCTTTTTTGACCGATTTGTCGAGCGACTTTTTCTGCTGCATTTTTTAAGGGGATCCAATTTTTTCTAGTGTGACAAGTCGCTTTTCAATCATGAAACGTTGACTTTGTTGATTGAAAAGGATGAGACTTCGGTTTAGCATGTTGAGGAATGTTTTTTACGCGTGAAACTTAGCATGAGACTATCTTTAGTTCTTTTGAGTATTCTTGTACGAAATTGCACTTTGCATTGCAAAATGCACTTATCTTTTTCAAGGATAGATTACGGGTAAACAGTTTTTGTCTTTTACAATGTACAGCAAGGTATTAATTAAAATGGAATCGTAATGTTTTTAGAGACACGCGACGTTTTATCACAACCTGTGATGAGAAAAATGATTTATTTATACTTTAACTTGACGCGGTTGTTTCATATTTCAATGTTTGTAGAATTATTTTGATATCATTTTTTTATGATAAATGGACTTTTTATGTGTTTGAGTGTCCAATTGGGATTTTTATTGATTTTATGTAAATTATAAATTTTTAAATTATTCAAGTACATGTTCTAGACTTTGTACATATCTCCTACTTATTTACGCTAGTAATGATGAATGAATTTAATTGATTTTTATAATAAAAGGCTTAAATTTTAACTTTAGCTTGGTAATTATAAAGACAAAAACTGATTAATTGTCAAATTAATCTTTTGTCTAATAACTGAAATTTTACTTTATAATAGACAGTATTTTATTATATTTTACAATATTATATTTTAACTTGGCAATTTATTATATAATCAAATATTTTTATAAAATTCAAGAATTTGTTTCTCTCATTAAATCCAATTTTATGAATTTTACTATTTGTTATTTTATTTCAAATATATTACAGCAGTTTTTCATGTAAATTTTTTAAATTATCTTCAATTAAGTACTTATCGTTAATTAAAATCTTTTGTTTCCAAACAATCAACAAATAAGCTCAGATTCGTTTTTTCAGCTGTTAATTTATTTAACTGTCAATCCAGTTAATCTGAACGTTAAAAAATCTAACATGAAAAATGTATCTGTTTTTATAAAAGAAGATAATCTTTAAAAAGGACATTTTTGTTCGCCTTTTATCTTCAGTGTAAATAATTTGAAAACGACTTTCAATTAACGTAAAATCACGAATAACGAATGAAATCACTCTACTTAACTTGCGATTTTTCTAACTCGTGCATCAATTATAATGCAATCTAAATATGTACATATAAATATAACCATATATTGTGCTGAAAAAATGCAAATTTTCTCACATTCTTTCAGTCCAATATTTATACAACAAATAAACAAACCCACTATAACTTTTAACAAGAATAAAACGTTGCTTCTTGATCTCAACAAAATTACATGTATGTTTGTAAAACTCTTTTTTGCACAAAAAATGTCAATAAATAATCATATTTGAATTTAATGACTCGTTTTACAAAACATGTTCTTATTTGTAAATGAGAATCTGTTTCTTAAATGACTAAGTAACAATGCACAAATTGCATTGACCATGTTCACTGCAATTAGAAGATGTTCACCGTAGCACACGCGCGCGCACACACTTGTACTTGATTTGTTAATTATATGCATTTGATTTGGACTATAACAAAATAACACGTCAAAAGAAAAAATTGAAAATACATGAAGCTCAACTCCTCAAGCTGTTCTGCACGTAATCGAAAGCATGAGTGCACGACTTAGAAACGATTCGTTGGTTAATGACACGCAGTGTTCTGTTCCGAGATAGCGCGTCACTAGAGTCCTTAAATACACGGCTGGCTGCCCTCGGTATCGCGCCTAAAGGACAAGGAATGTGGAGGGACAGGTACACAATTATATTATAATTTCTACTGTCCTACATTATTCATGATAACTTTATCTCCAAGTGTCTTAAGCTTCTGATGATAAGCTTAAATGTACAAAGCCTTTCCGTCATCCATTATAATTATTAATATAAATTCATCTATGAAGTAACGCGGGCTAAGCTATTTCTGGTGACGTTTCCAAGTGAGATATTCCAGTTGAATAGTAATTAACATAATTATATGCGAAGATATAGAAAACATTATTTTTATGATTTTTATGTTTCACCTTAAGGCTAATCAATCAAGTTAATGAATTCAGATTTTTTATGTTGTAAATAATTCATGCAAGTTGGATATTAGAGATTTGAAAATTAAATCCATTTGTCTTTAAACTTGATTACATTTTACATTTATGTTTGTTCAATGAAAATAATTTATATTCAAATGTCATTCAATATAAAATTAACTTTTTAGTATTAACGTTTCAAATTAAAGTATATTTTTGTTTTTTATGGTTATTAATTATTTGAGTTCAAATCATTGGTTAGTTTCAGTTACAGTTTTCTGCGTCTAACAAACTGAAATTTCATTTTTACATCCCGTCTTTAATTACTGTTATTCAATTCAGCAATATTAATACAAATGTTTCCTTTTATTATTATACCTTAAATTATTAAACCTTGAACTATTTTACGTTCTCTGTTAATTTATTAGTGTTTGCAAATTTAAATTCTCTTTGCAAACATCTCTTTAACAGTATTTTAGCGCAATAATAATATTTCTCTTATTTTTAGGGTTACACGATACTTTTGCTATTCACGAGAAAATTATTCTTCAACTAGGTGTTAGTAATAATAGATAGAGAGTCTAGATTTTATTGCTATGTCTAGTTGTAATGTGAACCTTGTAGAATGAAAAAACCACAACCTTTTTTCTTTAAAGGCCTGTTTCCTTTTTAATACGTTATGAGTATCTAACTTAGAGATAAATTTAATTACAGATCCCAAAGTTTCAAGTTACGTACAACAAAATCCTATAAAATATTAACTCAACGCAAAAAATTGTTTACTTTCAAAATAAACACGAATCGCTTTAGAGGCAAATATACATCGTAAAATATAACACATTTGAATACGTGTTGTATGTAACTTCGTCTAATTTTATGGTGTACGGTTCGATTGGTATTCGTATTTATTTTGACACTCTACGATTTTATGTATTTAATTAAGATTCCATACAATTTTTCGCGTTTGATCAAATCTTAAGTTGAAATAATAAATTATTGAATATCATTGGAAACTCACATAAAGTGAAATTAACAAATTAAAACTGTTAAAAAAGACAAAATAATTTGTCTTTTACAAATTCATGTTATTCTTCAATTAATATTCTATTTTATTATTATCATTATTGAATTATTTCTTAAAAAAGCCACCGCATTTTTTTCAAAACTATTTTTCAATTCCTAAGCTGAAAAAAAATATTATTTTTTCTACTACATTTACATTTACAGATTCACGTATTTTTTTATCTTCAAAAAATCATTTTCTCCAACCTAAGTGAATTCAATTAAAAAATGTTATTTTTTTCGATTCAGTTATCGAGCAAAAAGTGTGAGTGGTATATCATTAAAAAAATACTATAATACATGATAATTATTGTTGGATAAATCAACTGAAAAAAATCATACCTGAAAGATTTTCGAAACAAGTCAACTCAACTGATAAAATTGATTTTCGAAAATCTCGATCATTTTTCATTATCTCACCTTCATGATTATTAATGAATGATTACTAACGCGTTTTTATTTTGTTTCCGATTTTTTCTGTTCTTTTATTTGCGCTACTCGCAGAATTCCATCATGGAAAAAGTAAGTGACTCTTCTTCTTCAAACTAAGCCTCTGCGCATATGATTATCGTTTTGCTATGGAACTTTTTATTTCAAGTCACATTCGCGCCTTGTCCCGTTGCACAATTGTAGATGTTAGTCTATGCAATTGTTTTTTTCTCTATTCATATTTTCAATTTTATATTCATTGCGCAAATACTTCATTATCGATACTTTTTGATACTTAACATTTACGTTTGAACAAATTAGTTTCTTATCTATTACCTCAATTTTCTTGGGTTGATTTTTGTAATACACCTTTTTATTGAAACAGAGGCTTCAGTTGTACGAAAAGTGCCTAAATTTATGCAGTTTTAGATCTCCACACTGAAAAACAAAAACTTCTACTTTTCAAAATGAAGCTGTCACGAGGAAAAGTAGCCAATCGAGGGTTGAAAAACTGCTTTTTTGGAAGTGGAAGTTTTTGGGTTTGTTATTTGAACCCACATATTAATTTCTGAAGTTACTTACAATAATTCAGTGTCTTATGATTTTTGGAAAGGAATGATTGTACTTTCAATGTGAGCAAGGTTTTTCTGACATGCTAAATTACCAGATCTTTATATTCAGACACCTTTTTCATTATTTATTAATAGTTCGCAGTTGTTTTGCTTTTTCGTTTCCTTTGCTATGTGTACCCATCAATCATTGACATCAGTAGAACATCATCCATCCATTCAAAATTCATAAATTCTACTTCACAGTTACTATAGAAACTGTTTGTTTCACAATATGCAAAGTTACATTTTGAAACAAACAATTAGTTTACTAATTATACATACTTTTAGCTTAACAGTTAGCTGTAAGGTTTCCTGTAACTTGTAAAACTTGTAAAATTCATCAAGACGAACTACCTAAATTTAGCGTTTTTGAATAAATAATATTGGATATATATCATTTCAAAATTGTTGCATGGCAAGTCCAGAATTAATGATAAACAACCAAATTCAAATTGGATCAGATGATAGCTTTTATATCAAAGTGCCATACCAGAAAGAATCCTGAAGAATCATAACAGATGCACTGTTTGTTGTCAATTGATTGTTCTGACATATGCTTCTGAAAAGCTCCAATTGGAAGAAGTTGGGTGGTGAGCTTTTGGTATAATATCTGGTTTGTGTCCCAACAGCTTTCTGGTGTCGTTTCTGGTTGACGCCCGTGGTGGCGCGATGCGTGGTTGTCGTCACAGCGGGGTCCGAGTCATCGTGCCTCCACGAAAAGCAGCGATGCCTATGCGAGTCACCTGCCGTTATTTGAAAAAAGACAAACTAACCAACCCCCCACCTCTCATGGAAGGAGAAGCTCTGGCCAGTCGCATTCTGGAACTTGGTCCAGCTGGAGCCAAATTTTTGGGGTAAGAATTCTAAAATATTACCTTCATAATGCCCTTAAAGGCTACGCTCGGGGGTGTTGCCCTTAAAGGTTACCTTTAAAAGCTGTAATAGGGCCCCACGAAGAGCCACAATTTTGGCCCTTTAAAAACTACAGGTTTTTAGACATTGTTGACCTCTTTAGAGTTTACATTGTACTTTTATATTCAACAACTGTGTTTATAAATTTGTAATCAAATGATGATTCAAACGTTTATTTTTAATTTGATTTTTATGTATGTAGGGAATTAAAATACTTCTGTTCACATGGTAATTCGTTTTTTAGGCCAGTTATAATCGAGGTTCCACATTTTGCGTCGTTGCGGGGTAAGGAGAGAGAAATAGTTATTCTGCGTTCTGACAATGGAGAAACCTGGCGAGAACACACCTTGGAGGCGAGCGAAGAAGCTGTCCAAGATGTACTTAACGAGAGCTTTGAAGGAGAAGGTGATTTATGTCTGAATTTAAATTAACGCTCTTGTTATATTAAGTCGCTTGTACACTATTTAAAAGATAAGCTCTCATGTCATTTGTATGAAACAGGTATTCTGGAAAAATTAACATCAAGTGACATATTGTGTATGAAATAGAAATTCATTTTGATCCTTTCCTGATATACAATTAGAACTAACTTCAACATATATTTACTTTTGTAGCTAATTTATTACATGATTCAGAGAAATTTGAAAATACTTTTAAACGAAATTCAGATTTTCATTTTTAAGAATATTTACATTCATACTAAGACCAAAATTCGATTGCAGAATTAAGCCAGCTGGAGGATCTTCAAACATCCCGAATCGTGAGAATTTTGACAGTCGACTTTCCACACTATTTTGCGGTAGTGTCACGAATTAGACAAGAGGTGCACGCAGTGGGTACAGAGGGCGGCACTGTTTCTTCATCTGCAGTCCCACAAGTGCAAGCTGTGTTCCCCCCGCAAGCTTTGACAAAGAAGATCCGAGTTGGACTTCAGGTAATTTTGATAATTCCTTAATTACTTTGATTCGAAAATTGTTTTAATTGAGTAAAATAATTTGAATATTAAATTGTAAATCAACGTTTCAGGCACACCCTATTCCTGCGGAACTTGTAGCGAAGCTTTTGGGCAATGGAGTAGCAGTCTCACCAATCGTGACCGTAGAACCTCGAAGAAGGAAATTCCATAAACCCATAACTCTTACAATACCTGTCCCCCAAGCAGCTAACAAAGGCATGATCAACCAATACTCTGGGGATGCGCCTACCTTGAGGCTTCTGTGCAGCATAAGTGGTAATATACCATTTTGGCACACGACTTTTGCTCACATTTCATCATTTCATGATCCTTATTTCAGAACATTAAAGTCAACAGATAAATTTGATATTTTATGCAAAAAAATTATTCCATCTTACTTCATATTATTTAAATACTGTCATACTATTATATTAGAATCACAATGTTTAAAGTACCATTCTTTATAAGAACCATAAACTATGAGTATTTTCAAAATTAATTTTTGATTGGTAGTTAATTAGAAGTACATTGATTTAAATTTTATTGATAATCAGTACATGATTGTTTTTAACTTTTTGGCAATGACAATTTCAAATTGATATTCCAGATTGAATAAAATTGTTTTTTAAAACAGTTTTATAAGAAATTATTCGTAATTATAAACCAATCAATTTGTAAAAAGTAAAGATTCAGTCAGTACGATTCAAGATTGTCAGAAAGTTGAAAAGTAATTATTATTTTGAATTGTCAGAACTAGGGTAATATAGTCTAGAATGCATGGCATAGCTGATGAAGTTTCGTCCGCTAAATGGATTGGCTGTACCAGGGCCATGTTCTGTTATACTTGATGTATTCCATCAATCTCGGTATCGTGCGAACTCTTACAACAGATTCGTACGATTCCTTTAGATCTTGCCGCAACCATTCTTAGTGATTTGTTTACAATATTCTTATCTTATCAATCGAATTTATTAAATCTATTTGCATCCTAATAACTTCATAAATTAACGATTACATCACTATTCTTACAATTTCAAATTATATATATATATATATTTTACATTAATTGTTAATTTTATTAGTACATCAATATTTTGGCTAGAGAAAAAACAGTATTTCGTTTCAGTTCAAAAGAGGCAGATTTTTGATTTAAGCAATTTCGTTATCGTCAAAATAAATGATTATTTTTAATTCAAAACATTTTTTACCGATGAGAAGTTTAATGAGAAACGGTAGTTGCACGTTTTTTATAGTAACATCCTATGTAATATCATTGTTGTATACATATCTTGTTGTGATTCATTGTTAATGCTTGCGTATTGCTAGGATTGAGTCATTTAGGTATGGATCATTACTTCAATTAGATTTTCTTATTAATATCCTAGATGATCTATGTGAAATAAAAGTTTATGTTCCAGCACTTTGGTTTGAGTGGTAACCGCTTGAACAATTCGCCATCTTCACAACCTTTTCTCTAAGTCCGCTCATTTAATGTTCTCTTCAAAACTACATCAATCTCCTAAACCAACAAAATATCTGAGAATAAATCATATTTGGTTCTTAATTTCTAATTAAATGTTCATGTTTTCACTTACACAATATGTTCACCATCAATTTATTTTCTTACATTCATTTTCGCAAGCATTATCATTCGAATTCACAGTATTCATGTTTTCAACTCAGTCGCACGTTCTCTCAATTATCAGCACATGTTCACCAATGGTTCACCGTAGATTATACATTTTTTAAAGTCATCAAGATGAATTATTTTTCATTTATTAGTGTCAAAGTATTGGATGTGTTCAACTAAGTGGCATGGAATATATCTAATAAACCTATCTGTAATATTTTTATTGTAAGTGATAGGAATTGAATTAATTATGTATGAACATTTGTTTAGGGGGCCAATCAAGGGCAGTCTGGGAAGATGTCACTGGATCTTCACCCCTTACTTTTGTTAAGGATTGTGTATCTTTCGTCACAACAGTTTCTGCTCGTTTTTGGCTTATGGATTGCCGAAATATATCTGAAGCTACAAAAATGGCCACATTGCTTTATACTCATGCGATTCATGTACCTTTTATGGCTAAGTAAGTTTTGGAATTAGACTGTCATTTTTCTGTACAATTAAAATTATAATTTTCATCGCACTTGCATGTAAAACGAAAATTTATTTCCTCTATAAAGAGAGTAAAATAATTTTTTACTTCTGTAAGAATAAATTATACTGATAAGGGAGTAAAACATGTTTTACTCTCTTGGTGCATAATATACTAATTTTATTACAAATATCGAATGAAATCAAATAAGAGTTCATATTTGTAAAATTCTTGTTTTGTAAAATGAATAAATCTATGAAAAATTATTTGTTTGAATATGATCTGTTTCAAGCAAATTCAATTTATATTTATTGTTTTATTATTTACAAATTTATTTTTTTTTCGATCTTTGAATTATAGTTTGAATTGTAAAATTAATTGTAACTAATAAATTTTATTTCAGATTTGTTGTATTCGCGAAACGAGTCAGTCCTCTGGAAGCCAGACTTCGAGTTTTTTGTATGACAGACGACAAAGAAGACAAAACGTTAGAACATCAGGAACATTTTACTGAAGTTGCTAAGAGTCGAGACGTTGAGGTCATTATGATACTTCGTTATCATTTTATTCATTTTTTCATCAGAGTTATTAAAAGATTTAAGAATATTTTAAGAATATCTTTTAAGAATATTTTTAACTCTACTGTTTATTATAGGTCTTGGAAGGTAAAACACAATACATGGAGTTCGCCGGAAATTTGATTCCTGTGCTTAAAAGCGGAGAACAGTTGCAACTTCCATTCCGAGCTTTCCAAGAAAACCGAGTACCATTTACAGTACGAATTAAGGACCCTGATGCGACGGACATGGTTGGGCGAATCATGTTCATGAGTGAACCTAAGGTTCCCAAGGGCGAACCTTTACAAACGCCGATTTGCACGCTTAATGTAGTGCTGCCGAAGAAAATTACACCAGATGAAACTGGATCCGAAAAAGATTTACTTGAATTGTCCAAAAATTACAGCTACTTGAGAGAAGGAGATCTCAGTTAGTATTAATTTTTTTTTCAAATGTTTGTGTTAAAATTCAGAATTATACATGATAAAAATTGAAAACTATTTTGAATTTGTTTATATTTTTTATTAATTAATTTTGAATTGTAAAAAAGTACAAACAAAATAAAAAGAATTTTTAAAATAATACAAAAATAGTTATGTTAAATTTTAATACATTTTGTAAATAAATTTTTCGGTCAAATATTGTTTTAGAAATACTTAAAATTTGTTAATCTTAATATTTTTAAATTAATAATTTATATTTTATTTTTCATTCATATTTTAATTTTTATTGTTTTCAGATAAACCAGATGCTATACATCGAGCGACGATCCGCTTGACGGATATTGCGAATTTACTAGACACCGATTGGGAGCTTCTGGCTCAAGAATTGGACATTCCTTCGAACGAAATCGAAAGTATCAAAGAAGAGCATCCTGGAAAACCGGCGCTTCAAGCTGCAACAATGTTCAAAGTGTGGCAAGCAAGCGGAAATAAAGCGACCGGTGAGTTTTAATTTCGAGATTACAATCACTTAAACAAAAGTAAAGAAGCGTCACGATTTCCTTACTTCATCGTGACGCGCTCTTTTGATAAATCACACATTCTTATGAGTGATTCTTTTCTATTTCTGTCGAAGATTTCATCATGTTTTCCAATAGTTATGATTTTAATGTTTCTTTTAAACATTACGTTTCAAATCATTGAAAAATTGCTTGGTATAATTACGTAAAACATGATCATTAGAAAAACACTTAGCTTTATGTTAAACATAAAAATATTATTGGAAAAATCTAAAAGATCTAATCTAAACAATAAGTTTCCCAATATTGCGAACATGATTTTTCAAATGAACTGTAGAGAAAGTTCATCAATCATTGCAAATATGAGGCGCAAGTGCGTGGTCACAAAAGAAATACTTCCCACAACAATTGCGTTTTCTTTAGATCTGAGAACCCACGAAATAGCTACTTTGCATACAGCACAATTCATCTTTGCAATTAATATTAAACGTCGATTTCCACTTGCATCCGTTTTAAAATAACATATTGTAAAATTAATAAACTCAAATAAAAATAAAAGAAATACAATAACAAAATAAACATTGCTTCTATGAATAATCACAATCCCGATTAGAAGGAATGATTAATGTTTTTTATTGTGTCACGAATTAAAATAAGGAGTGAAATCGAGTGCGTGTTTGATATATAAAATGGGCCGATCGAAAGCGAAGGTTGAATTTTGAAGAAGAACGCAATGTTACGTCAGTTTAATGACAGTGTAATGCGAAACCTGTTTGATGGGCTTACGAGAATGGACGAAACGTAAACGAAGGAATGCGTGTAGATGAGTCAGATATGTGGCATCTTTTCGCCACGATGATATCATTGCTGCGGCTGTTATGCCAGGTACTATCGGGTCCCTGCCCCGGACAGCCTGTCACGTCTTCGCTTTGACGCTGCTAGTTGCATCGTTTATGACTTTTCAATCATTACATCCGAGTTAGTCTTTTTTGGCGCGGCTTTCGAAAGACTTGTTTCCATTGTTTTGTCTTAAGGTGTTTTTTATTATGTGGTTTTTGACTTTGTTGATGTTGGGCTAAGGAATCGGTGTCGCGATTAAAATGTTTATCTCGCTATATCAGGAGTATGAAAACATACCAAATACGTCTTATACGAGTGAACTTCATATACTTTTTAGGAGAACTACCGGTACTGTGAGCGATAATAATAGCAAAGGTCAGGTAGCAAGATTTAATTCAAAATTTGTTGTATTATAAAAAGTGAAATATTATATAACATTAATTTATAATGAAAATAAATATATAAATAGTGAATCGAAAAATTGTTCAGTTAGTATTTAATTATTTTGAAACATATCTTTAATAAATAATTAGAGTATTAACATTTATCGAAAAGATTCAATACTGAATTAAGAAATTGGATTTTATTTATTCAGAACGGAAACATTTATGAAAACGAAATTTGTGTGTATAAATAAAATAATCTGGATGTATTGATTCAATTGAAAGAGTTGTCTTTGAAGCAATTGTGCATTTAAATTTCTTTCCAACATTACGAAAAGGCAAATATTCATTTAGTCTCTGACTTATTTCATTTCGAAATAACATATTTCATACACTGTTTCTTTCTTTTCTGCAAAAGAGAAGTATCTATGAAAAAATATTTGTCACATTGCGTGTTACAATATACTTACTTATGGTAATCTTGAGAATACTGAATAGTAATGAATCATTCACAAAGTGTGCTTCTCGTGAAGAATGTAATTAACTAATGTTTTTTTTCAAATTCAATTATAAAGCTATACAACTAGTGAATAAAAATAAAAAACTAAAATATAATAATTATTTTTTCAAACCAAGTTAAATCGTATACATATAAAAATAATTTTTTATGCGTAACAATATTGTAACCTTTCTATGTTTTTATTTTAGGTAACAACTTAGAAAATGCACTGAATAAAATTGGCAGAGAAGATATAGTTAAAAAGTGTATCTTCAATGTTGAACTTGTGACTGACGATATGGAGAAAGCCGTAGCCAGAGTTAGATTGGATCAACCAGGATTCGATTCCTTGAAGGAAGAATTAGGTCCATCTCGAGACACATCTCTGCGGAGAGACGCCAAGATGGATCCTAAAATGGACCTCGATTTCGAAGAACCCGATAGAATGAAGGTTTGTAGCAGTAATTTTTCTTGCTGAGGCAGCGCCTTAATTCGATTAGCAATCTCTGGAATGTAGTTTTTCAGAATTCCAACGATAAAGTTAATTATCTTGAACACTGCCGACGTTACAATTATTCATAATTAAAAACATTGTCCGACATTCCTCGCGATCGCTCGTCATAATGTGCCTTACTGTTGCAGGACTCTGAGTCGGTTGAAGATCTCAATGTCAGCGGTACGACGCCTCAGAAACAACGTAAGTCTGTTAATTTTTTTCACTATTTCTATTATTTCATATCTTCTTTTTATATAATCCAAAACGACACACTCCATTTTTGATTTAAATTTTTTTCACTTCGAACAATGATACGAAAATATTGATAAAAACTAACGGACAATAAAGTAATTATGTGATTTTTATTTAATCATTGAATCAATTAGAATTTTAATTCGGATTTGAATCAGTTAAAAAATCAATCAAAGATTATTTGTAAATATTAATTTAGACGTTATCTTGAGTTAAATGAGTGAATTCGATGATACATAAAGATACAAGATAGTTGAGATTAAATGTTGAGCTACTTTTTTTATTGTAATGTTGATTGATTGTTGATTTGACAAGTAACGTTGAATCAATTTGATTTTGAATGAAAAAGTGATTTAATTATGAGTCAAATGTAATTGACTCATCGTGATTCGTTATGATTTAATCATGACTTAAAATATATTTGCCACATTCCTTTCAATCAAATGTTGATTTCAATTTTACATAAACTGTAAAATCGAATTTAACTCGTTTACAAGTTAAACAGTAAAACGATACTTAAAACAGAGAAGCTATTGCTCGCAAGATTTTGAAGTGCGATATGATTCACGGTATGTCTCACATCCTACCGTAAGATTGTGGATAATGTTATGCATTAATTTGTATCATTGTCAAGCGCACATACACACCGATTCACACTAGCGTTTCACTTTTTCTTCACTGCTTCATTCACGTCGCGCTCAGTTCAAGCGCGCTTCTTTGGACGAGCACCATTCTTCTGTCTTCTGGTCATTTTGAAAATAACTATTGTGCTATTGAAATTACTTTTGTAATCTTTTGTGTCACTTTCGTGCGAGTGCGTCGTAGGAAAATAAAGTGGAAAACAAAATCGAGTTAAGCAGCTTGGTTAAAGATAAAATTGCGCATCGCTGCGCGAAGGAATTTCAAGGCTGCTCGATTCATTTTTTGTAATTACAATATTCAATTCTAGTTGAAATTAATTTTTTTATCAAAACAAATTTTTAATACGACGTAGTTAATACAACAATAAAAAATTGTTGATAAACATTAATTGAATTTTCTTATCGATTTTTGAAATGAAAATCTGAAAATAGACGCAGTTCAAATACATGAATCCATATAATTTATTTCAACAAATTTTTCAAATGAAAAAATTCAAGTGAATTAATATTGTTTTGATCAATTTATTATTAAACATTGTTAATAATCGGAATGAAACAGTATAATACGACGTACCGATTTGTTAATAAAGACACAATTTTTATGCACTTTTAACAGCGAATCAGCACGTAACAATCACAAATGGCACTGTTTTCATTGGTTCCTCGACCCCAATCAAAGACAAATATGCGGATCACGAGAAAGAGTTTGTGGATATGATGAGCGATTTCATCGAACATAAATATGGCCCGACAGAATCGATGAGCAAAAAGTCTCAGGTTGAGTCGGATGATAATAAAAGTAGAGAACAAATAATTGAAGACGCCAACAAATTGGTTGATGGTAAGTAATGCATGCGTTTGATCTTTTTATGGAGGGTTGAGGGGCCGTGCTTTGCCTAGCTGAAATAAATGGATACTTCGAGTTTACGTTTAAGACAATGTTAACAGCAATTCCTAAATGGACACAGTCTCCTATTTTTGATTACTACTTTTCGACTGATAATACCATAAGCATGGTCGTCTCGAATGTGTCTCGAATCTTATGAGTATTCTGTTAATAAAATTAGTTCAGCCCGACTATTGAGTCTCAACTGAAATAATTGTTAACTTTTCCATTTTTAAACCAGTAACCCCTTAGATGTTATTCAACGAACTCATTTTGACAACGTAATACTCATAGTTCTCTAGGATGCATAGCGAATTATGTTCGTTTGGTTTCGTTCTCTTTGTTTATTCATGGTAATTGTTTCAACATGAAAAGATACTTTGAATTGTAAATAATAACTTTGCTTGTATCCTAGGGCTCACATTCAATATCGCTGTATATACATTGTGTTCAGAATTGAACTTTTTTGCATACCTTATAATCATTTTACGCATAATACAAATATTATAATACAAAATTAATTTCATCACTGTAATTAATTCAGTCTTATAATGTGAATTAAAGCAAATCTAATCTTTTTAACAGTTTCATCAAATTAACGTACTTAAATTCTGATCACGATTACCAAGAAGATAGATGTCAAATTGCTTACACTCAAGAAGAGTACCGAGAAAAGTCTGCTGCTTTGAGTTCTTAACCATCAAGAATTAAAAATGATTTTCACCAGCAGGTTCTGGAAGCCGAAGCTGATCCCTCTCAAATGTTGCAGCTTGCTTAATCACGAATAACTAGTTTTTTGTTTGGCTTCCAACCATCCGGGCGAGCGCAAATAATTAATATTAATAATAATTAATAAAAACGGACTGAGACTGGCAGTACGATTGCCGTCCATCTATTTTTCTTGATTAATTTGTTTCAGCAAGGTTGCGCTGCAATTATTTGGCGTTGCATGTACAGCCTATCTGTGTGGGCACACGGAGCAGCTGTCGTTTAAATAAGAATAAGCAATTGTTCGAGCTAACGTTTGTTTTTTCGTTGTTTTTGTTTGGTTTTCTCACGTTACAAGAAATAATACGACTAAAATTATTGCACTAATTAAACTGTCGTTACTTTTTTGTCTTTCGTGAGAAATAAAAACATTTTAACTTCATTTTTAGGGAGGTAATATGTGAAAAATCATTCTTATCCTAAGTTATTCTAAGTGATTTTAGTTTTTCCAATTTTTAACACAGTCATGACATGTAGATTTGGCATTATTCAGTAAGCTTCAACATTTCGAACATGTTGAGCATGTGTTATTTGGAAAAATGGAAAAATAAAATTATTTTAGAATTATTTAGAATATGATGGAATTTTTGCAGGATAACTTTATGTCGCTGATTTAAACATGATTCTTATCGATCTTCGTTTTCTGTATAAAATTAAATGAAATCTCGGAAATTTGGCGGCAAAAAGTGATACCACCTAATATTGTTACTATCACCACCGTAAACATTTTTTTATGAAGCAAAAAGATGGCTGCTCCACAGCACATACACTTCGCACAATCCACATGGAACTCTAACCGCTGCTCGATCTATGAGCAAAGAAAGCCAGCCAGCTTACACTAATGATGAAAATAATAAAATGTGTCCATTCTACATTAATTAATTATTTCGATGCCTAAATTTTAATACTTGATATTAACAGGTTTAAAGCAAGAAGCAGAGAAAGAGAAGGGGAAGTTAGCGAAGGAAGGGTGGTCGGTGGTTTGTGATGACGATTCGAGACTAAGTAAAGAGGCTACGGGTGCTGTAGGTGTTTCCAAAGTTGATGATTCTGTAAAGAAATCGAAAACTAGTCGCGAAATAGATTCTAAAACGGCAAAAGTAGCTCGTAAAGGTAGCAAAGATAGTTCTAGCGTTGTTTCAAAGGTAGATTCTAAAGTAGGTCAAACGAAACCTGGTAAAGTTGAAAAGGTAGATTCTAAGTCTACTAAGGTTGAAAAGGTAGATTCAAAATCCACTAAAGTTGAGAAAGTCGATTCAAAACCCGGTAAGGTTGAGAAGGTAGATTTAAAATCACCGAAAGTTGATAAGGTAGATTCTGCTGCAGGTAAATCAGCTAAAACTGTAGGTAAGCCAGTTAAAAAAGACAGTGCAGAGAAAGATAGTCAAAAAAGTGTAGGAAAAAAGGCTCCAGAGACAGGTTCAAAAATAGTTTCAGATAAGGACATCGCCGCCAAAAAGGGTGCAAAAGTACCGGTTGAGAAAGCGGTTGTAGAAAAGAAAGGTAAAGTTATTAGCAGGAAGAGCATTGATAAGGATTTGACGAACGAGAAAGGAAAATCGCTTACAGAAGAAAAGGATTTAGACGAATCAAATAAGACGGCTGATAAATATATAAAAGAAGATCAAAAAAAAACTGCAGAGAAGAAAAGTACGGCTATCCCTTCAACAGATGAAAACACATACAATGTTTCTCAAAGTTTAGAGAAATCAAAAGAACATCTGGATGCTGAAAATAAGAAACTGAAAGATAAATCTGGAGGCATATTAGGGATATTTAAAGGCCCGAAATTCAAGAAAGAGAAATCAAAAGAATCTTCTTATGACAGTGATGATGACAATATTAAGGAGGTGACAAAGAAATTTTTAGATGAAACTAAACACGTTGCTCAACCAACGGATGAAGTAATTAGTAAAGCCCAAAAACCAGAAATGTCTTTCAAAGATATCAAAAATACGACAACAGCATTTTTAGAAGATACTAAAAAAATGGCGGACACTTTGCATGAAGAGAGTGATAAGGTTGAAAAGAAGAAAGATGGCAGTGTTGAAAAAGAAGAAACTGATGAAAAAGAAAAGACAAGGTTCTTTTCAAATATTTTCAAAAGTCCTAAATCTAAGAAAGGAAAATCTCAAGATGAAGCTGATGATCATGAAGTGAAACAAGATGAAGATGCGAGTAAAGACAAGATTAAGAAAGACTTGGAAAAATCGTTGCCTCTCATGGGGAAAGTTGTAAAGCAAGAAGTTGTTTCGATAAAGACTGAAACTACTATTACAGAAGACAAAATAATAGAAGAAACTGTAAAAACCATCAGCGTAAAAGCAATTGAAGATGTCACAGACGGTAAGTCTAAAGAAGAAGTAGATAAAGCTCCTATGGAAGAGAAAATTGTTAGCCCAGACACAGAAAAAGGTGTGAAAGATGTTACTGAAACATCCGAAAAAAGTTCAGGACTGTTTGGAATATTCAAAAGTCCCAAGCTTAAGAACAAAAGAAGAAGTAAATCAAAAGAAAAAGAGTTTTCAACTGATAGTGGCGATGAAGAAGTAAGATTAAAAACCTCGAAATTCTTAGATGATGTTCGTAAAGCTACTGACGAAGCACTTCCTGAGAAATCAGAAAGTACTGAAATTAAAACAACAAAAGTTTCAACGGTGCTGACTACATCAGAACTACCTACTGACAAAATTAGAGGATCATCTTATGATGTAACAAGTCCTGCAGAAAAAGAATCTAGTGCAGCAGAAAATCAGCCGGAGAAATCAGGCGGCATTTTCGGAATTTTTAAAAGTCCGAGGTCAAAAGAAAGAAGACGCAGTCTATCAAGGGACAAAGAATCATCTGTAGAAGTAAGTGATGAAGAGTTGAGAATCGCTACAGCTAAGTTATTAGACGATACTCGAATATTCACCGATAAAACATTTTCTGATACTAAAATCATAGATAGTATAAAAGATAAACAAGAAGCTTCTTTAGAAGAGCCTCTTTCAAAAGAAGAAGAAAAAACCAAACATTCCGAAACAGGTTTTGTACCTGAAAAAAGTAAAAGTATTTTTGCTAAATTCAAAACTCCCAAATTGAAAGATAGAAGTCGAAGTCAGTCTAAGGAAAGAGATGCCACTTTATCTGCAGATAGTGAAAGTGAAGCTATTCCCAAAAAGAAGGATCACTCAATAGATTCGGAAACTAAATACGAATCTGAAGATGATCAAAGCATTCCGAAAAGTATAAAGAGAAGTACAAAGAAATCTAGTAGTAAGCCCAGACCAAAGTCTGATGATCTTAGTGGAGCAGAAAGTACAAAGCAAGATACTTCAGATTCTGAGAGTACAACGACAGAAAAAAGTGGAGGAATTTTAAGTATATTTAGGAGTCCTAAGTCCAAAGCTAAACGGAAAAGCAAATCTAAAGAAAGAAGTCTAACAAAAGATTCTTCAGTAGAAAGTGGAGACGAGGAATCGGAAAGTATTAAAATAAGCAAAGAAGAACAAACCAAACATGAAGTTACGAAGATTATTATAGAAGAAACAACTGAACCTAGTTTCAAGTCTGGCGAATTAACTAAAATAGATGAACAACCGCCTCTAGAACAAACTGAAATTACAGAGGATAAAGTTGATGCTGCAAGCTCATTACAGAAAGATCAAATATCTGATTCGGAAGAAACTTCCGATAAAGGTATATTTGGAATCTTTAAAAGTAAACTTGAAAAACAAAAATCTAAAGATAAAAAAGCATTAAAAGAATCATCACTAGATAGTGGAGATGAAGAATTAAAAACAAAAACAGCTGAGTTTTTAGAAGATACAAAGAAAATGGCCAATGAAACTTGGAGTGCTGACAATCTTTCTATAGAAAAAAAATTAAAAGACGCAGGAGACCAATCTGCAGATAAGCATGCAAGTGATGTTGAATTAAGTGAAAGTGAAGATGGTAAACATAAAAGTAAAAAGATATTTGGTATTTTCAAAACATCTACGACTAGAGATAGAAGTCGTAGTAAATCCAGAGAGAAAGAAATTCCTCGTTTACCTGAAATAGAAGGTGAAGACCTGAAAACAACAACAACCAAATTTTTGGAAGATAGTAAAAATATTTCAGGAGTAATAGACGCTTGTCCATACAAGACAGAATATTTTATAAAATCAGTAATGGTCAAGAAACCGGAAGAAACTGAATCTCAAAAAAATGAAAAATTAACAGAAGGGATAGAAAAAACTAAAGATAAAAGTGGTGGATTTCTCGTAGGAATATTTAAAGGTACAAAACACGCAGCGGATGATTTAAAACAAGATGTAGATAAAGTCACCGAAGACACGAAACAAGAAACATCTCAGGAAATAGCTGAAGAAACCATATTGCATGATAATGTACCCCAAGAAATCAAGGATACTATGAAACCAATTACAGTAGAACCATCTAAAACATCTGGCAGTGTAAAAGATAGTACAAAAGAAATATCAAAGAAACAAAGTATTATTCCAAAACGACCAAGTAAAACTTCACCTGATAAAATTACAAAGACAATACCAACTGAGGACAATGCATCGAAAAAAATAAAAAGTAAGAAAGACAACATTCCTACTGTTAAACCGACAGGTAAACAAGAATTAAAATCTGTGAAAAAGGAAAACGAAGCTACACAAAAATCAAAAGATACTGGAAATATCAAGAAAATTTCGGATCCTACAAAAATTAAAAGTAAATCTAGTCGAAGTATAACAGGAATTTTACATACCGCTAAACAAGCTGTGGGTGAAGTTACCCAAGATGTAAAAGATTTTGTTAAAGAAACGAAACAAGAAGCTGTCGAAGAAGAGGAACGCAGTAAGCAAGACCAAGTAGAAAGTACGAAAAATAAAAATGGAAATATATCTAAGCAAACGAAATCAACAAAACAGATTTCTAAAGTAACAAAAACCAAACCAGCAGTGGTTGCTGACATTTCTACAGAAGAATCAGATTCATCAGCTACCGATAAGAAGGCGGGAGTAACTCCAATCACTAAAAATGAAATCGACGAAAATAAAAACGAGGAACAAATTAGAACTGCAAAAATACCAACAAAAAAATTAACTTCAGGAGATGTTGATAAAATTCAAAAAAATATTACAGAAGTTAAAGGTAAACAAACAAAAAAAATTATTGATAAACATACTCAAAATGGGGAAACAAAGAAACCAGAAATTACTGAACAAGAAAATAAAATTTTTAATGTCAGTGAAACAAAACTCGACAAAGAAATACATGATATTCCAGTTTCAAAGGAACCATTAGATTCCGAAAAGATATCAATTTCTGATTTTATTAACGAAGAACGTAAAGTAAGCAGTTCAATGCAAGAGAAGGAAACAAAAGATAGAAAGAATTTTTCAAATGCTTCAAAAGAAAAGGATCATCCGCGAGTAGGCAAACAGATTCAAAAGGCAGAAGAAAAAACAGGTATCGCAGTTTCTCCTAAAGATAAAGTGTCTGCTAAAACAGATTCTGGAAAATCTAGCCCCAAAGAAATTAAGTCCAAAACAGTATCGAAAAAAGTAACTAATAAAAAACTTGAAACTACAGAAACAAATGGAATATCTATGGAAAATGCACAAACAGAAATTAAAAACAAAGATAAAATATCGAAAGAAACAAAAAAAGAGAAAGTTAAAAAACCAAATATTTTAAGTGGAGTTATTAAAGGAGCAAAGCAAGTTGCTACGGGTATTGCGGAAGATGTTAAAGAATTTGTTGAAGAAACAAAACAAGAGGCTGAAGAAGAGGAAGCTCGGAATAAACAAGCTGACCAAATGGCATTGAAAGATGCAGAGTCTAAATTAAAGTTAATGGACAATGAAGCTTTAGATCAATTAAAACAATCCAAACTATCAACTGAAAAACCTCAAAAGTCTGAAAAAGATATTTGCAATGAAAAAGAACGAACTTTATCTACTTCCATAAATAATATCGAAATGAACGACGTTGAAAACAAAACAGAAAAAACAACAGAAACTGAAAAAGTACTTATTGATTTCGAAACTACGAAAATACAATTAAAACAAGAGAAACATACCGCTTCTGCGGATACTTTACACAGCAAAACAAAAGGAAAGGTGAAAGAAACAGATAATAATATTGATAAAGAAAAGAAAGATAAGAAAAGTGAAGTACTTGGGAAAAAATTAGAACTAGAAGACGCTACAGTAAGTGGAGTTGGTAAAAAATTATCGAAAGACGGAACACGATATAACAATGGTAGTATGGACAAGAAAGATACTAAACGAAAAGGTCAAATTTTAGAATATAATAAAGATCAGAAAAATAAAAAAATGAATGACGGAATGATAAAAAAAACTGTTGATAAAATTTCAAAGAAAACAACAGAAAAAAAGCAAATAAAGGAAGCTAAAACAAAAGATAATACGAAGAAAAGTGATATTCAGTCTAATATATTAAATATCACGGACGAACCAAAACAAAAGGACAGAAAAGAAGGTGAAGTTATTGATGATAAAGTTAAATCAGTGGCTCAAAAAGTCGACATTATCAAAACTGAAGCGATTGATAATGTTAAGAAAGAAAAGGATGGATTTCAGGAAAGAATTGAAGAAACAGAGAAAAGTGACCAAAAACCGACTGTCTTTTCAGTTGACGCAGATAAAAAAGCAGACCGTATTAAAACTGACGAGGTTTCAAAGGAATCTAAAAAATCGAAGGAAAAAGGTTCAGGATTCCTGTCAGGATTACTCAAGGGTGCTAAGCACGCCGCAGATGAAGTGGCTGAAGACATTAAAACTTTTGTGAATGAAACAAAGAAAGAAGCAGAAATCGAAGAATCTAAAGTAAAGATAAGAATTGATGATTTAACAAAACAAATTGAGAATGAATCTACAAATGTAGAAGAAACATCAGAAACAGTAAATATAATTAAAGACAGATCAGATGTATTAAAACGTGTAGAAAGTGAAAAACCAAACGATTTTGACGAAATTATACAAGCAACAAGGCAAGAAATAAAAACTACTGTAACTGAGGCAGCCAATAATATTGATGAAAAGAAAAATGAATCGACTGAAGAAGCAGAAAAAAGAATTGAAGAAACGGCGACTTCGTTTACAGACGCACTTGGAACAACAGCAAAAAATACGGAAGAGAAAGTATCAAAAGGATCGAAAAAAGTAAAAGAAAAAGGTTCGGGCTTTTTATCAGGACTGTTCAAGGGTGGTAAGCAGGCTGCAGAAGAAGAAGTCAAAACTATCGAAGATATCACCAAAGAGGCAGAATCACAAGAAGCCAAAATAAAAGGAGCAACTAAAGAATTGACAGAAAAATTGAAACATACAGTTGAAGAAGCAGAAAACGAAACAACAATAACCGTTGATAAAGCTAAAGATAGTGCAAATAATTTGAAAGAAGATGTCAAAGATAAGATTGAAGATGTAAAAGAAGAAATTCAAGTAGCTGTGCAAGAAATAGAACATGTTAGAATCAATACTCCTGATACTATTGAAAAAGAAACAGACAAAGTAGCCAAGAAACATTTAGAAACATCACTTACTTCATCGCTTGACGAATCTGAGATGGAAGGAAGTAAAATAACCGAGAAGCCTTCAAAAGAATCTAAGAAAATCAAGGAAAAAAGTTCAGGTTTTCTGACTGGATTATTTAAGAGTTCGAAACAAGCTCCCGATGACAGAATCAAGGATTCAATTAATGAATTAAAAATAGACACGGAAAAGGAAAAGCAAGAAGCAAATGTCACATTAAAAGATATAAATGAAATTTTCTTAGTCGAAGCTAGAAAAGCAGAAGAAAAAGCAGATGCAGCCGTTCCAATTCTCAAAGATGTGACAGAATTAAAATTAACTTCTAGTGGAACAGTGGAAAGATTACAAGAAGACGTTGATGCACCTGCAAAAGTGCTTAGAAATGTGGAGACAAAGATTACAGGTACCGATGACGAAGTTAAAGACGGAATAATCAAAGACATGCACGAAAGTGTTATACAACCAAATATGTTATTAGTTGAAGCATCAGGACCAACATTAGGTAAATCTACGAAGAAATCATCCAAAGGCTCTAAACGAACTCAAGAAAAAGGTACAGGATTCTTATCAGGATTTTTTAAGAGTGCAAAACACGCCTCAGAAGAAGTAGTAGAAGATATCAAAAATGTTATCGATGAAACAGAAAAAGAAGCTAAAACAGAAGAAGCTAAGTTAAAGGTTACTGCGAAAGAAATGACTAAAAAAGTCGGAGATACAGCTGAAGAAGTGGAAACAAATGCTACTGACAAAATAAAAGAAGTAAAAGATGGGGCAGCAGAACTCAGAGAATCTGCAAAAGAAAAGATAAAGGATATTGAAGATAGTGTAAAAACCAAGATAGAAGAAGTGGAAACTTCTGCGGCTAAACAAGCTGATACTGTTGAGAAGGAAAAAGAAAAAGTAGTTAAAGACATGAAAGATGCTAAAGAGCATGTTAAAAAATCTATGCAATCGACAGTGAAAACCGCTGAAACAACGGCTATCGAAACGGCTGACAAGACTGCTAAGGAAGCAAAGAAAGCTAAAGAAAAAGGATCGGGCTTTCTATCAGG
>JABFQD010000519.1:0-25001 GCA_022817045.1 Psix sp. ZL-2020
ACTTATTATAATGAATAATGAACATTTTTACAAAACCATAGCGCAAGCGAAAAGAATAATTCAAAACAATTCATTAGTTAATATAAAAAACCTTACAGGCAAAGTTTGTTTTCTAAAAACGCAAATCGCTTTCATATACACACCTTTTTTGTAACTAACAAAACTCAATAGCAATTGTAAATTAATTCTTCTTCCAATTACTTAGAAAAAAACAAAAAATGTTTCTCTTCAGTGTAAAGTAATGATTTTAATATAAGATTTTTCACTCACATCATTAAATTGTTTATTATAAAAACAATTTTGAACCGACAATGAATTTATCGTCTTATAAAAAATGTCAAATTGCCTTAAATTATTTACTCGGCATTTAAATTTTGGCGCGTATGCAACGTATCAGAGCGCCATCTAGATGTGCGAATATCGGCGATAAATTGGCAAGACTGATTGTGCCGAGTGGACACGAATGTCCGATTATCGTGTCAATATTCCGTGATAATTGGTGAGACTTATAGAGCTGAAGTTGAGGGTGTTGTTTTCCGAAACGTAACGGTTACGCGCGTGAGTTTGGTTGGAGCGAATGTCGACGGTTTAGGGGATTAGCGTCGATTAGAGTTGGACATCGAGCGTCTCACACCGACTCGGGATGGGTGATTCCTTGGACGGCTCCGGGGAACCATCCCCCGAGTCGCAGAATATCGCCATCGTCGAGCTGCCGACGTTCGCGGCTTACCTGCGCAAAACTGTATCGATTCTACACCCCGATGAAGATGGTGTGCCAGCGGCTTTCAGTCAGGCCCTCGAGGACAAAAACAATCAGGATTGCATGCGCAAGTTTCTCGCAGACCCGCAGGTCTGGGCGCTTTACATCCAACGATCTTCTAGCAAAGGTGAATATCAAATATGTATCGATTTCTCATTATATTTTATTTAGCAATTGTTTGCAGATTGTTGGGAGGGAAGTGGGTGGCTGTCTTTACATTTTTGCGGGAGTTGGGCTACTTTGTGGGTGTGTGCGTGTCATATGTTTGGATGTGAACAGATTTTTGATTTGCAACGGGATTTTCGATTCGAATTATTTTCAATCGCCAAACCACGTGTTGTTTGACAGTCATCATTATTATTGGAAGATTGAATGGTACAAAGAAGTGATGTCAAGTCGAATGACTCAGAGTACCGTTGCTGCTTTCGTGATTGTTTTACAGAGATTTTGACATGTCAGTTTCTTGCCATCGATTGGAGGGGAAACAAAATATTTGAGGATGATATTTCAGTTTTCTAAATATTGCTTTGTTTGGATTTTGCCAATGATTTTTTTTATTTTATGACAATGTGTTATATTAATTAAAAAATCAAACTTTTAGGAAAATGAAATATATGTTGTATTTTAAAGCATAAAGCAGAAATTGTTAATATGATTTAATACTCGGAAACTAATATTCAAGTAAAGATTAGTGAATAGTTGTTTTTTAGAAAGTGTACATATTAAGTTGATGAAATGATTTCAAATGTATAAAAATAATGTGAAATGTTTCTTTTATAATAAATGTAATTTTTAATTTTAAAAAAATGTATTCGAGATTTATAATTAAAAACTAATTTCTTAACAAAGCGTTCTCATCAAAATGAGAAAAAATGATTAAAAAAGGTGTTCAATACTTTGTCTACGATATAAATAGTTATATTAATATAATAAATAGTTATATTAATATTTCCAATCAAAGTTTATATGTATTTGCTAACATTTAGATTTACTTTTTAAGATGAAATTATTTTATACTAAAATAACACGATTGTTTATATTCTTAACTTATCTCTGAATTTTTAATAAAACATTTAGCGATAAAACTTAATTTGGATAATTAATTTCATCGATTAAATGTTTATAACATTAATTATAAGTCATAAAGTCATTTTAATAGATTAAAGTGATTAAGCCAGTATTATTATTCATCTCTTTTGTGTATAATAATTTAATGATCTATTTTATGAACACCTTTAATGACTACATGATGTGTTAATAATTTCAACAACGTGTATTGTATAATTACTCAAGTTAAATTAAGGAATTTAGTAATTTAATAAATTTTACAAATATATTAATTAAACATTCATAACAGTTTACAGGATTAATGTTTAATTATCAGAATATCAAGATTTGTCATTAAACTATTTTTTTAATTGATTAAATTTGTCATTAGAAATCGGTATCAATCTATCATTTAAAAATTATGTTACAGAGGAAGACAGTGGCGAGAGCGAGGAAGAGAAGGAAAATGTCATCTATTACATTTCAAACGAAATTTACTTCACTAGTCCAAAAATGGCCTCCATAGTATTCACCAAAAGAGGAGCGGTTGTGGAAGCTGACAAATCAATCCATTCGCAACTCCGGATCGTGCCTTTCTCAGACGGACCTCCTTACGAGACTCTCCATGCTATAAGCAAAACCATGGCTCCATATTTCAAGAGTTATGTTAAAGAGACTGGCCGGGCAGATCGCGAGGGTGACAAAATGGCGCCATCTGTGGAGAAAAAGATTGCAGAATTGGAGATGGGTTTATTGCATCTGCAGCAAAACATCGACATTCCCGAAATCTCTTTACCGATTCATCCATTAGTTCAGCAGGTCATCAAACAGTGTGCTGAAGAAAACAGAAAACCGAAAGTCGCTGATTTTGGTGACAAAGTTGAGGATTCAACATTTTTAAATCAGTTGCAGAACGGAGTTAACAGATGGATAAAAGAGATCCAAAAGGTACTGTTTAAAAAGTATCTTTTTATGAGTAATTAAAAAGTATAACAGTATTGATGTAGTTGATGATATTTTTAATTTTTCTTTTAGGTAACCAAATTGAACCGAGATCCAGAATCCGGAACTGCGCTGCAAGAAATATCCTTCTGGTTGAACTTGGAGCGTGCATTGCATCGCATTCAAGAGAAACGCGAGAGCATCGAAATATCACTGACTTTAGACATACTCAAGCATGGAAAACGTTTCCATGCAACTGTAAGTTTCGACACCGACACAGGACTAAAACAGGCGCTGGCAACGGTTAATGATTATAGTCCTCTAATGAAAGACTTTCCTATCAATGACTTGTTGTCAGCGACAGAGTTGGAGAGGATCCGTTCTGCGGTACAGCAGATTTTTATGCATTTGCGTAAGATCCGTAGTACGAAGTACCCGATACAGAGGGTGCTGCGATTGGTCGAGGCTATTTCGCGAGACCTCGGACAGCAACTGCTTAAAATCCTGGGCACCAGACGGCTTATGCACATACCTTTTGAGGACTTTGAGAAAGTCATGCACCAGTGCTTTGAAGTGTTTAACACTTGGGATGATGAATACGACAAGCTTACTGGGTTGCTCAGAGATGTGGTGAAAAAGAAGAGAGATGAACACATTAAAATGGTTTGGCGTGTTTCGCCGGCGCATAAAAAGTTACAGACTAGAATGGAACATATGCGCAGATTCCGGTACCAGCATGAGCAGCTACGCACTGTAATTGTTAGAGTTCTAAGACCGACAGTACGACAAAATAGTGCTAATCCTGCGATAGAGAATACGAACAATGATAATATGAAGGTAAGAAATAATTATGGCAGTTTAGAAATGAAAATTTGGTAATTAAACACAATGGAATTTAAATGAACATATAATAAATGTTTATTGTTTTTAAAAATAACATTTTAATGTATAAAAATTGTCTTGAAGGTGGAATTTGTACTCGATGCCGCAGACGCTAATGCCATCAGTGAAGTGAACATGGCATATGAGAACGTCAAGGAAGTTGATTGTCTTGACATTACAAAAGAAGGCTTAGAATCTTGGGAGGCGGCGGTGCATCGGTACGAAGAGCGTATTGAGCGTGTTGAAGCTCGTATTACCGCGCATTTACGTGACCAGTTGGGAACCGCCAAAAATGCTAATGAAATGTTCCGCATTTTCTCACGATTCAATGCCTTATTTGTCAGACCTCACATCCGAGGTGCCATACGAGAATATCAAGCTCAGCTCATACAAAGAGTCAAAGATGATATTGAGGCTCTACATGAGAAATTTAAGGTATTCACAATCGGACTAATCCACAAATTTAATTTCACCAAAATTTATACAACTAGAACTTTAATAACATCTTTTCTATAGGTTCAATATCCACAAAGCAAATGCTGCAAAATGAGTATGGTTCGAGACATTCCTCCTGTATCTGGTTCAATCATTTGGGTCAAACAAATTGATCATCAGCTGACAATGTACCTTAAACGCGTAGAAGATGTTTTAGGTAAAATTTAATTTCTTTTATAATTAATTGCTATCACTGTGAGACACATACATCAAAATCTAATTTTATTTGTTTATAGGCAAAGGTTGGGAAAATTATATTGAAGGTCAAAAGTTGAAGGCAGATGGAGACAGTTTTCGACTGAAACTTTCAACGCAAGAAATTTTTGAAGATTGGTCTAGAAAAGTTCAGCAAAGGAACATTGGTGTTACTGGCCGGATCTTCACCATTGAGAGTGCACGTTCGCGATCTGGTCGTGGCAATGTTTTGAAACTGAAAGTGAATTTCTTACCAGAAATCATTACTCTTGCAAAAGAAGTCCGGAATTTGAAGAATCTTGGCTTTAGAGTACCTCTGACGATCGTAAATAAAGCTCACCAGGCTAACCAGCTATATCCATTTGCGATCAGCTTGATTGAAAGTATCCGAACATATGAAAGAACTCTGGAAAAGGTTTGTTTATTATTAATGAAAATCATTTTCAACGATAGCATAGAATTCATATTTCCACGTTTTTTAATATTTGTCACCGATCGAAGAGAAAGTTTCATAGATAATTATTATTAGATGAGTTTTAGTGGTTTTCAGCAATGATTTTGTGTAATGACAAATTTTTTGACGAATCAACATTTCTAATCCTTCGAATCTCCGACACTTTTTAGCTTACCAATCGGAGCTCACATTGTCCCACATTAAAGGTAGTCTACGTTGATAATTAGAGGAAATGCATATTCTAATAATTGAGGCTAATCTGTGTTTGTCCGCTTATCTTGTTAAAATAGTTGACAAATTTACCCGAATGTTTTTACTCTTTTTTTCTATTCACGTGACTGCCACAATAATTACATTGTTTGAAATTATATTTTATAATTTTTTTAATCCAACAAATTTTAATTTGCTTTTGAAGCCTTTGATCCTTTACTGTTTTTTAAGTTTATAACTGAAAAAACTATTTTTCAAAAGGCTTTGATTTTTTCTATTTGTAACTTGAGTTTTATAGGTGCTACAAATATTGTTTTTTGTTAAATTTCTGCGTACGGTGCATAAATAATAATGAATCTGTAACTGTCATAAGTGTTGCGAATGCATATTAAAAATTATTTTTAAAAATATTAATTTATATTTAGATTCTCTGAATATAGTTACAAGTAGTGTTTGTTATATATTTCAACTATATATTATTTTAAATTACTATTTTCTGTCATGATGTTAATTGATTTCAAGTATGGCATGAAAAAGTTGAAATGGTAATTTAAATAGCTATTAAAAATATGTTTCACGATTTAATGATAAATAAAAATAATGAATACATGATTATAATTTATAACTTGAAAACTTTAACTTTCTGTCTTACATTTTAAATGCATGATTTATATAAATGTTTTGTATTAATAAAGAAAAAGAGATAAAGACAATAACTTTACAGAGTATAGGCTGTATTACCACGTATTTAATAAGATGTAATTTTAAATGCGTACTTTGGTGGATAATGAAAAAATATGTATTTTTTAATTATTTAATATGAACATTCAACATTATTATTTTTGCAGATTGAAGATAAAGCTAGTATTATTCCACTGGTAGCAGGGATGCGTAAAGATGTTTTGTCATTGATATCCGAGGTATGTAAATTATTTTATTTTATTTAACAAGCTTCAAACCTAACTGCTATCTAATGAAATTTATCACATAATAATTTATAATTATTTCTAAATCTTAAAATAATTCAATTGAACAAAACAAAAAAATTATTTTATGAACTTTGGTTTCCAGGGTTTTGCTCTCGTATGGGAGAGTTACAAGTTGGATCCTTACGTTCAGCGTCTATCTGAGTACGTAGTTTCATTCCAAGAAAAAGTCGAGGACCTTCTCGTCGTAGAAGAACAATTGGACGTTGATGTACGCTCACTTGAGACATGTCCTTACTCCGTGAATACTTTTGCGGAAATCCTGGCAAAGATTCAAAAGTCTGTAGATGAACTCTGTTTGAAAAATTACTCAAATTTGCATATTTGGGTTGCACGTCTTAATGAAGAGGTAGAGAAGAACATGGCAGCGCGTTTGGAGGCTGGAATAAAAGCTTGGACTGATGCATTGACCGGACAAAAGAAAGAAGTAGATCTAAGCATGGATACAGATGCGCCTACGCAACCGACCCACAAGCCAGGCGGAGACCCAAAGATCCAGAATCAGATCCACGAAGTGCGTATCACCAATCAAATGATGTACCTCTACCCAAGCATCGAGGATGCGCGCTTTCAGATCATGCACCAACTGTTCGCCTGGCAGGCAATTGTGACATCACAGACTCGACTTCAAAGCTCGCGATATCAAGTAGGTCTTGACCGTCCTGAATCCGGCACCTATCGAAATTTACTGACGAAACTGCCGTCAGGTAAACAATCTCTCGAGGCTGCGTACGAAGCGATAGAATCGAAGATGAAGGAAATCGCGAACTATGTAGACCAGTGGCTAATGTACCAAGCTTTGTGGGATTTGCAGCCAGACAATTTGTATGGCAAGCTTGGCGAGGATATTAACCTGTGGATGAAATGTCTCAATGATATCAAGAAGTCGCGCACGACATTTGACACTTCGGAGACACGACAGGAGTTTGGTCCGGTTATCATTGACTTTGCAAAGGTACAGAGCAAGGTATCGCTCAAGTATGATTCCTGGCACAAGGAAACTCTGGGCAAGTTCGGTTCACTGCTAGGTAATGAGATGGCGAGTTTCCACGCACAAGTGTCGAAGTCACGCAGTGACTTGGAGCAGCAGACGATCGAGGTAGCAAGTACGTCAGATGCTGTTGGATTTATTACGTACGTACAGTCGCTGAAACGCAAGATGAAGGCGTGGGAACGACTGGTGGATGTGTACAGAGATGGCCAGCGAATTTTGGAGCGCCAGCGTTTCCAGTTTCCATCAACGTGGTTGCACGTGGATAACATAGAGGGAGAGTGGGATGCATTTAATGAGATAATTAAACGAAAAGACAATAGTATACAGACTCAAGTAGCGTCGTTGCAGATGAAGATCGTCGCGGAAGATAAAGCGGTCGAGAGTAGAACAGCAGATTTCCTGAGTGACTGGGAGAAAGGTAAACCGGTAGAAGGTCATCTGCGACCGGATGACGCATTGCAGCAGCTACAGTTGTTTGAAAGCAAATATGCACGGTTGAAGGAAGAAAGAGATAACGTAGCAAAGGCAAAAGAAGCGTTGGAGTTGCAAGAATCAGGAGGCGTTTCGACCAGCGAAGACCGAATGTCGGTGGTATTCGAAGAATTGCAGGATTTACGAGGCGTCTGGTCAGAGCTGTCGAAGATTTGGGCGCAAATTGACGAGACAAGAGAAAAACCGTGGCTGTCGGTGCAGCCGCGTAAACTTCGTCAACAACTTGACACGATGATGAGTCAGCTGAAGGAGTTACCAGCTAGACTACGCCAGTACTCGTCTTATGAGTACGTAAAGAAAATGCTTCAGTCATATACTAAGGTCAACATGCTGATCGTAGAGCTCAAGTCAGACGCACTCAAGGAGCGTCACTGGAAGCAGTTGACCAAACAGTTGCGTGTCAACTGGGTCATTAGCGAGCTCACGTTAGGACAGGTTTGGGACGTGAATTTGCAAAAGAACGAGAGCATTGTGAAGGATATTATATTGGTGGCGCAGGGTGAGATGGCGCTCGAAGAGTTCTTGAAGCAAGTACGGGAATTCTGGCAGACGTACGAACTCGATTTGATCAACTACCAGAGCAAGTGCAAACTCATACGTGGATGGGACGACCTATTCAACAAGGTCAAGGAACATATTAACTCACTTGCGGCGATGAAACTGTCGCCTTATTACAAAGTGTTTGAAGAAGAAGCTCTCACATGGGAGGAGAAGCTTAACCGAATCAATGCTCTATTTGACGTATGGATCGACGTGCAGCGCCGTTGGGTTTATCTTGAGGGCATCTTCTCAGGCAGTGCAGACATCAAGACACTGCTGCCTGTGGAAACATCGCGGTTCCAAAGCATCAGCTCCGAATTTCTTGGACTCATGAAAAAGGTCTCAAAATCGCCTATGGTTATGGATGTGTTAAACATCCCGGCAGTACAGAGGTCGTTAGAACGCCTAGCAGATCTGCTTGGTAAGATTCAGAAAGCTCTTGGAGAGTATCTTGAGCGCGAGAGAACTTCCTTCCCGAGGTTCTACTTTGTCGGAGACGAAGATCTATTAGAAATTATTGGCAACAGCAAAAATGTCGCAAGATTGCAGAAACACTTCAAAAAGATGTTTGCTGGAGTCGCTGCAATCATACTTAATGAAGATAACACGATCATTCGAGGTATTGCCTCTCGTGAAGGAGAAGAAATTATCTTCAACAACGCGGTGTCCACAATTGATCACCCAAAAATCAACGAATGGCTTTCTCTCGTCGAGAAAGAGATGCGCATGACTTTAGCTTCAAGCTTGGCGCGTGCTGTTCATGATATCAAACAATTTAAGGAGGGCAATATCAATCCCCGCGCATTTATGACTTGGTGCGATAACTACCAGGCGCAAATCATCGTTCTGGCTGCGCAAATTCTTTGGTCAGAGGACGTTGAGGCTGCGCTTCAGGAAGCCCAATCAGATCCCAGTAAAAACCCACTTGAAAGAGTACTCAACCAGGTGGAACTAACACTGAATATTCTGGCAGACTCTGTTCTACAGGAACAACCTGCACTGAGGAGAAAGAAGTTGGAACATTTAATTAATGAATTCGTTCACAAGAGAACAGTTACCAGAAGACTCATCGCGAACAAAGTTTCAAATCCAAAAGCTTTCGAGTGGCTTTGCGAAATGAGATTCTATTTCGATCCGAGACAAACTGAAGTATTGCAGCAACTTACCATACACATGGCTAATGCACAATTCTTCTATGGATTTGAGTATTTAGGAGTCCAGGACAGATTAGTGCAAACTCCTCTCACTGACAGGTGTTACTTGACCATGACGCAGGCGCTTGAGGCTAGACTTGGTGGTTCGCCCTTCGGTCCAGCTGGTACTGGTAAAACTGAGTCTGTCAAAGCTCTTGGACATCAGTTGGGACGATTTGTTCTGGTCTTCAATTGCGATGAAACTTTTGATTTCCAGGTATGTTTAGTAATGAATTATAAAAAATTGAATTGAATAATTATTAGAAGAATAATACATCTTATTTTCATAAGTTCATATTATAAGAATTTATTGTTTTTCTCATTATATAGAAAACTAAATAGATATATGTAGGTTTATAATGAACAAGTTATATTCGAATATTATATTGTATTATTTCAGTTTTCTAATTGATAAATAACTTAAATTAATTTCTATAGGCAATGGGTCGAATCTTTGTTGGTCTTTGTCAAGTTGGCGCCTGGGGTTGCTTCGACGAATTTAATCGTCTTGAAGAGCGTATGTTGTCCGCTGTTTCCCAACAAGTTCAAACTATACAAGAAGCACTTAAGAGTCAAATGGAAGGCAAAAAAGAAGGAACCTTGACTGTGGAGTTAGTAGGCAAGCAAGTCAAGGTCTCAACAGACATGGCGATATTCATTACAATGAATCCTGGATATGCAGGGCGTTCCAATTTACCGGATAACTTGAAAAAGTTGTTCCGCTCTTTGGCAATGACAACCCCTGATAGACATCTTATCGCAGAAGTCATGCTTTTCAGTCAAGGCTTCAGAACTGCTGAAAAATTGGCTGGAAAAATTGTACCTTTCTTCACGTACGTTTGAAATGATTTTTCGTATAAGTTTTTACCGATAAACACGAACATTATTTTTATTTTATGTTTCACTTTCTTTTAGTCTATGCGACGAACAACTATCCAACCAATCGCACTATGATTTCGGTTTACGTGCTCTGAAATCTGTGCTTATATCTGCTGGTAATGTCAAACGTGACCGCATTCAAAAGCTCAAAGAAGGCAAACAAAGTCGCGGTGAAACTAATATTGATGAAGCCTCCATTGCTGAAAATCTACCCGAACAAGAAATACTGATTCAGTCAGTTTGTGAAACAATGGTACCAAAACTAGTCGCTGAAGATATTCCTTTACTCTTCAGTCTACTCAATGACGTATTCCCGAATGTTAATTACACTCGGGCGGAAATGAAAGGTTTGTATTTTATTAAGCAATTTTATTAGTAAAAGCTACATACTATTTGTTTATAATTTTGTCTCATAATTTTTCATCGAGTAAAATGCAATTTATATGATTTTTTTCTATAGGTCTGAAGGACGAAATCAGGAAAGTTTGCGCCGAAGAATATCTTGTTTGCGGTGAAGGTGATGAACAAGGTGGAGCTTGGCAAGAAAAGGTAAGTTTCTTTCAATGATTTTTAAATAACGAGGACTATATTCACTTAAAAATTATCCCTGATTAGATTCTGCACTGTTTGTGATACTTCGAGATTATATTTATTTGATGTATTCAGCCATTTCAGGGATATATTTCATTATTGCAAGTAATTGCACTCATGTCATTGTATGCTAAAACGGCTTAATTATTGTAGTCAATTAATATGATCGCATTAAAATATAAATTTTATTTAATAATAGGATAATAAAAGATCATAATGATGCAAAAAGAAATAAAAATAAAGAAATATATTTTTTAGTAAAAGATAAAATATTATATAGTAATTTTGTACATACTTCAGCCACAGGATCGTAAATCAAGATTCAGTATAAAAAAATTAACACTTTGTTTTAATTTGTGTTAAAACAAAGCGTTGATAAAGGTGATTATGTGTCACGATATAAAGATACTTGGTGATCGTATTGCAAGCCTTTATCAAGCTTGATCATTTATAAATCTGAAATAAGTAATCAAATTTGATTACTTTGAATGATCTTACTTTGAATGATCGCTATAATATTAATATATCACTGTTGATATAATTATTATAATATATACATTTTACAAAGATTATCATTGATGAAAATAAAATAAAGAAAAATTGTAGTATGAATAGGTTTCGCGACTGTTAAATGACTGTTTTAACACTCGAATATTTATCTTATGCTTACTCAGGAGTTGTATGGTGAAACCTGGGTAGAAAAGGTGAGATCGCTCTGAGTATAGATGTTTTCAGAATATTGTCGTTTTGCTTCAAAAAGTCGAGAATCAGTGTGCACCTTAGAAAAAATCCAAATCTAAACAAATATTAATTTCCTTAGAATTTGATGAAAAGTGAATTAGACAAGTAGATAAATTTATCAACTTGAATAAGAAAGCATGATAGACAACTTCTGTATTTTTCAATAGTTAGAATCATGTGAAAAAGATATTTTTTATTCAACTTTGTATTATAAAAACAAGGAAATTTTAAGAAAAAACATACCCATAAAAATGATTGCTGTAGAAGTAGAATTAGGTCTTTTTTATGTATAAATGTCACACAAACTTCTAGTGACATATATAAATAAGTTGCTTATATACATCGAACACATTCAACATATTTTTATGAAATCATGAAAATCGATAAAATCTTGTGAATATATTTGTAAATTGTTTAAATCATCTTTAGAAAATATGAATATATTTATATAGATTTTTCATTTTTTTAACATTAATTTTCCCATTTTTTATTAATGTGGAGAATCAAATCACAAAGTTAATACACATAAACTATTCTTAATTTGCATTTCATTTTATGTTCTTTAAGGTATTTTACAAAATAAATTTTTAAAATTTGAAAAAAGAAAATCAATGTAGAATTAATAAATAAAACTTACTTTCTTCTTTTTTTAAATTGGTAGATTAAGTGATTTAAATTCTCTCATGACATTCTTATTTTGAACATAATATTAGATTTTATTGTATCTTACAAAAAAAGGCTTATACTAAATTTATTTTTCATATTTTAAATGAACATTTTTTCAAACATTTCTTTTGTAAGGTATGATAATTTATGTCAATGTGCTTTCGCTATCTCGATTCATCCCTTTATGAATCTGATTTTAACTTTTCATCGAATTTGATGGCGTCTTCTCACAACATTTAAACCCATTCTTAAAATACTCTCTCCTCCAGGTACTACAACTCTACCAAATCTGTAACTTGAACCATGGTTTAATGATGGTGGGTCCGAGTGGTTCTGGTAAGAGTACCGCATGGCGCGTTCTGCTTAAAGCCCTAGAGCGCTTTGAGGGTACCGAGGGAGTCGCTCACGTGATTGATCCAAAAGCTATCAGCAAAGAAACTCTTTACGGTGTGCTGGATCCAAATACTCGCGAATGGACCGATGGTCTATTTACACACATTCTCCGTAAGATCATCGATAACGTACGTGGTGAAATTAACAAACGCCAATGGATCATCTTCGACGGCGATGTTGACCCTGAATGGGTGGAAAATCTAAACTCGGTGCTTGACGACAACAAATTACTGACCTTGCCTAATGGTGAGCGATTGAGTCTACCACCAAATGTGCGAATCATGTTTGAGGTGCAGGACCTTAAGTACGCAACCCTCGCAACGGTTTCGCGTTGTGGTATGGTCTGGTTCTCCGAAGACGTTCTTTCTACCGAAATGATCTTTGAGAACTATATGCTTCGGTTGAAGAATATTCCATTAGAAGACGCTGAGGAGGAAAGTTCGAGCAAAAAGACAGAGAAAGAAGACACAATATCACCAGCTTTGTCGGTGCAGCGGGAGGTAGTGAGCATCCTGCAAAGCTACTTTGCGCCTGACGGACTGGTTGTACGGTGTCTAGAATACGCAATGAAGCAGGAACATATCATGGATTTCACGAGGTTGAGGGCGCTGAGCTCGCTGTTCTCTATGCTAAACCAAGCGGTGAGGAATGTGTTGCAGTACAATCACGCGCACACGGACTTTCCGCTACCACCGGAACAGCTTGAGAAGTATATGCCGAAGTGCTTAATTTACGCGCTGCTTTGGAGTTTCGCGGGTGACGCCAAGTTGAAGGTGCGTTCAGACTTGGGAGACTTCGTTCGCTCAATCACCACGGTGCCTTTGCCAGCACAAAGCAATATACCGATTATCGATTTCGAAGTCAACATTTATGGAGAATGGCTGCCTTGGAGTAACAAAGTGCCGCAGATTGAGGTCGAAACACATAAAGTCGCTAGTCCAGACATCGTTGTGCCAACTTTAGATACAGTTCGACACGAGAGTTTGCTTTATACTTGGTTGGCAGAGCACAAACCTCTAGGTAAGTTTTGCTTACATTCTAGTATTTTATTGCAGATTTTTACTAGTGTTTTTATTAAATAATATCATTTTTTACTTGAACTTTACAGTACTTTGCGGTCCACCTGGTTCTGGAAAAACCATGACTCTGTTCTCGGCATTACGTGCGTTACCTGACATGGAAGTTGTTGGTTTAAATTTCTCATCCGCAACAACTCCAGAGCTTTTGTTGAAGACATTTGACCACTACTGCGAGTATCGCAAAACACCGAATGGAGTTATATTGTCACCAGTACAACTCGGCAAGTGGTTGGTTCTGTTTTGTGACGAAATCAATTTACCAGATATGGATAACTACGGCACACAGAGGGTAATCTCTTTCCTGCGACAGCTAGTCGAGCATCGTGGTTTCTACCGCACGAGTGATCAAGCATGGGTTAGCCTTGAAAGAATTCAGTTTGTTGGTGCTTGTAATCCACCAACTGATCCTGGAAGAAAACCTCTTAGTCACAGATTCCTCAGACATGTACCTGTTATTTATGTTGACTATCCTGGAGAAACTTCTCTTAAACAGATCTATGGAACATTTACTCGTGCTATGTTGAGGTGATTTTTTTACATCTTTGTATAATTAGTAAATTGTTAATAATTAAAATCAAGTAATGTCATTCAAATTGAATTCAGATTTTATTAATATAAAAGATATAATATTTTACTTATTTTTACATTCTATATATTTTTAACTATGTGTAAATTTTAATAAATTTACATATATTTTTGTTACGAAAATGTGAATTACTTGAGATAATAATTTCATTTTTAGATTAACGCCATCATTGAAAGGCTACGCAGAGCCTTTGACAAATGCTATGGTAGAATTCTATCTCGCATCCCAAGAGCGATTTACTCAAGATATGCAGCCCCATTACGTTTACTCACCTCGTGAGATGACACGTTGGGTTCGAGGCATTTGCGAAGCTATAAGACCTCTAGACTATTTGTCTGTCGAGGGTCTCGTAAGACTTTGGGCCCATGAGGCTCTGAGATTGTTCCAGGACCGTCTGGTGGAGGATTCAGAGCGTGCATGGACTAACAAGAACATCGATACAGTGGCGCTTAAACACTTCGTTGGCGTAGACAAAGAAAAAGCTCTTGCTAGGCCAATTCTTTATAGCAACTGGTTGTCCAAGGATTATGTACCAGTCAACAGACAAGAACTGCGTGACTACGTTCGAGCAAGATTGAAAGTTTTCTATGAAGAAGAGCTTGACGTGCCTCTTGTGCTCTTCGACGAAGTTCTCGACCACGTTTTGCGGATTGATCGAATTTTCCGTCAACCGCAAGGACATCTGTTGCTCATTGGAGTTTCGGGTGCTGGTAAAACTACGTTGTCAAGATTTGTAGCTTGGATGAATGGCCTTTCAATCTTCCAAATCAAGGTGGGTAATTCGTTTTTCAAATATTAGTATTGATAGTTCTGAAGATACGATTTTTTAATGATTTATATCGTTATATTTTTTAGGTTCACAACAAATACACGGGAGAAGATTTTGACGAAGATTTAAGACAAGTTTTACGACGATCTGGTTGTAAAGATGAGAAGATCGCATTTATATTAGACGAGTCGAATGTTTTGGATTCAGGATTCCTCGAAAGAATGAATACGTTGCTCGCCAACGGTGAGGTTCCTGGATTGTTCGAAGGTGATGAGTACACCACACTGATGACACAATGTAAAGAAGGAGCTCAGAGAGAAGGCCTGATGCTCGACTCCAACGAGGAGCTTTACAAGTGGTTTACTGGACAAGTTATGAAAAATCTACATGTAGTTTTCACAATGAATCCTAATACAGATGGATTAAAAGATCGCGCTGCAACCTCGCCAGCCTTATTCAACAGGTAATTTTTTAGTTAATTTATTAAAGTAATTTTTTTAATTTATTTTAATGTTTCTCAAAAATCAAATGTTTAATTTGACATAACATTTAAACAATTCTCACAAATATTAAAATTTTTAAATTATTTATGCAATTTTAATATCTGTTTAGATGTGTACTTAATTGGTTTGGAGACTGGTCTGATAATGCATTCTTCCAAGTCGGAAAAGAATTTACAAATCGTGTCGACCTAGAACGACCATCTTGGAAAGCTCCAGATTTCTTCCCAGCGTCTTGCTCGTTGATACCACCACAACCTACGCACAGAGATGCAGTTATCAACGCGTGTGTTTATGTGCATCAAACTCTGCACAAAGCTAACGCGCGATTGGCCAAACGAGGAAGTAGAACCATGGCGATTACACCGAGACATTATCTCGACTTTATTAATCATTTTGTCAAATTGTATCAAGAGAAGCGAAGTGACTTAGAAGAACAGCAATTGCACTTGAATGTGGGTCTTAGCAAAATTGCTGAGACAGTTGAACAGGTTGAAGAAATGCAGAAGAGTTTAGCTGTCAAGTCACAGGTATGTGACGTCTTTGCTTTTACTCATTTTTATATGCAAATGTTAAATAATAATGGAATGATTCATTTCGAATTGAATTTTCCTGTAGGAACTTCAAGCTAAGAATGACGCCGCTAATGCGAAACTCAAGCAGATGGTTAAGGACCAACAAGAAGCAGAGAAGAAAAAGGTCCAGAGTCAAGAGATTCAACAGAAATTGGCTATACAAACTGTCGCTATTAACCAAAAGAGAGAGAACGTAATGGCAGATTTGGCGCAAGTTGAACCAGCTGTTATAGATGCGCAAAACGGTATGTTTTTTCATAAAATCTTCACTCAACATTTAATTTTTCAAATAAAATGTTTTTTTTATATTTTCAAATCATGTACACTTTTTGTGTTACCAGATTATATTATAACGTTCATAATTTGACATGACATTAATTTATATTAAGTTTTACACTTTTTAAGTTAAAAAAAATTGCACACATTTTGTTAAATATAATTTTGTTTTTATACGTTATTCTATAAAACACTATATGGGCATATTGTAATTGCCAACAATTTTAAGTCAAAATGAAGGTGAGCTATTTATGTAAAAGTGTCTGTTGATTTTGATGTATATTATCACGAGAACAGCCGTGAAGGGAATAAAGCGTCAACATCTCGTTGAAATACGCTCAATGGCAAATCCACCGGGTCTAGTGAAGCTCGCCCTCGAGTCTATGTGCCTGTTGCTGGGCGAAAACGCGAGTGATTGGAAGCAGATTCGCGCAGTCACGATGAAGGACAGTTTCATACCGACAATCGTCAATTTTAATACCGAGGACATCACGTAAGGCGCGCCACTAAGGAGCAAAGTCAAATTGGAATGTCAGACGCTTAAAAGCCTGCGACTCGTGCAATAATTCAAATAATATGATGACAACGTCTAAACACGCTTACTTAATGTTTTTGTCCTTACATTTTTTTGTTTGTCGGCTAATTGTTGGATTGTTGAATTCTAATCGTTTATAGGGTGGCAGAATCGTCATGTAACTCACACATCATCACGTTCATAATCTCTTTCTACTTAAAACATCACTGTTTCAAAAATTTACACTCTTGATATTATTCATTATGGCCGTATGATTAACAATTTTATACAAACATGTGTTTTGCTTTGAATTTTAATAGCGGTGAAATCAATAAAGAAACAGCATCTGGTGGAGGTTCGTACTATGGCGAATCCACCAGCGATCGTCAAAGTAGCCCTGGAGTCTATTTGTCTGTTGCTCGGTGAAAACGCCAGCGACTGGAAGTCGATTCGTGCGGTCATCATGAGGGACAATTTTATCAATACTATTGTCTCTAATTTTAGTACAGAGGATATAACGTAAGCATGAAATATCATCATCTTTGTTTCCATCAAACGCACTGGCGATCGGTTTTAGATGAAATCATTGAAAAGGAGACAGTCGGCACCAGAATTTTATTTATTAAGAAATTGTCTTTTAGCGAGAGACAATTTCTTTAAAAAAAAATTGTGTTTGATTATAAAATTGTAGATAATATTAACTTTTTAATTTTTTTATTATTATTTTTTTTCATGTTATAATTACACATGGACGGTATATTCGGGAAATCGTGATGAATCATTTGTTGCTTTGAAAATCTGCGCATGAAAACAGCTTCTATGTGTTCTGTGTGATTACTATTCTAAGTGCCTGCTGGTTCTATTCTACATTAACTTGCTACAACAAGCAGTCTGAATTTTAAACTGATTAATGAATAAATATATTTTAAGCTAGGTAAAATGTTATATTTACCTAACATTAAAAAGATTAAATCAAATTGTATAGCTTATTTGAATTAAATTATAAATTGTATCAAACAGTTGTAAATGCATGGTTCAATAAAGTAAAAGTTAATAAGTAATATGTTACTAACAAATAAAAAATTAACTGTAACAAATTAATTGTAAATAGTGTTAATTAAAAAAGTTACTGGAAATAGGCTGCAAACGTAAAAGCAATATGACTATTTAAGATGCTTTTACGAATAAAGTTCATGAAATTTCAATTAATATAATTCTTTATATGATGTGAAAAAAATATTTGTAATCAATGTTTTCCATAATCTTTTTCTTTCAATTCTCATCTTGTCTTTCAAATTTCATGGTTCGCTTATTCATGGTTGTAAAATCTTTTTTAAATGTATGTTGATATGCTTTAGCGCAATATCATTGTCATAATCACTTTTCTCACATCATATTTATGTTCCATTAGTGACGAAGTTCGCGAAAAAATGAAGAGCCGTTACTTGAGTAATCCAGATTACAACTTTGAAAAAGTCAACAGAGCCAGTATGGCCTGTGGTCCTATGGTGAAATGGGCTATCGCTCAGGTAATGAATTCTCATTTTCATTATTTAGTTTTTCAGAAATCATAAAATATTTTATAACTACAAACTATCAATACTTTTGTCTGCCTAACAGATAGAATATGCTGACATGTTAAAACGCGTGGAGCCTCTTCGTGAAGAACTTGACTCGTTAGAGAATCAAGCGGAAACGAATAAACAGAAAGGAGAAGAAGTAAAAAATTTGATTGCTCAGCTGGAGCGCAGTATAGCTTCGTACAAAGAAGAATATGCGCAATTGATCTCCCAAGCTCAAGCAATCAAAGCCGATTTAGAAAACGTGCAAGGAAAAGTGGACAGGTCGATTGCTTTGCTCAAGTCTTTGGCAATGGAAAAGGGAAGATGGGAAGCTACCAGCGAGACTTTCAAGAGTCAGATGTCCACAATCATCGGGGATGTACTTTTGTCTTCGGCATTCTTAGCTTATGCTGGATATTTTGATCAACATGTAAATATTTTTAAAACATTTTAACCATTTAAGTTTATTTCTTTATTTTTTCATCATTTCAATTTTGTGTACTTTTGTTAAAAAATAAATGATTATAAAAGAAGAACTTCTTCATTTGGAAGAATCTTTTTTTTATTTATTTCATAATCCTGAGTAGTAGAAATAAGAAACAAAATATGATGTATAAAGTTAATAATGTTTTTCAATTTTTTTTACAGTATCGTCAAAACCTATTCACAACCTGGTGTCAACATCTGCATCATGCAAATATCCAATTCCGTTCAGACATAGCGCGCACAGAATATTTGTCCAACCCAGATGAGCGTTTGAGATGGCAAGCTAATGCACTCCCAACCGATGATCTTTGTACCGAAAACGCAATCATGCTGAAGCGCTTTAACCGGTATCCATTGATTATCGATCCATCTGGTCAAGCAACTGAGTTTATTATGAATGAGTTTAAGGACCGCAAAATCACAAAGACCAGTTTCCTTGACGACTCATTCCGCAAGAACCTTGAGAGCGCCCTACGTTTTGGTAATCCTCTATTGGTACAGGATGTAGAAAATTACGACCCTGTATTGAATCCAGTTTTGAACCGAGAGCTCAGGAGAACCGGAGGTCGTGTGCTCATTACTCTGGGAGACCAGGACATCGATCTTTCGCCGTCCTTCGTGATCTTCCTCTCGACACGAGACCCAACAGTCGAGTTCCCACCGGATATCTGCTCGAGAGTAACTTTTGTCAACTTCACTGTAACAAGGAGCTCGCTACAGAGTCAGTGTTTGAACCAGGTACTCAAAGCCGAGCGTCCAGACATTGACGAGAAACGATCGGATTTGCTCAAACTCCAGGGCGAATTCCACCTGAGGTTGCGTCAACTGGAAAAGTCGTTGCTGCAAGCGTTAAACGACGCGAAAGGCAAGATCTTAGACGACGACTCGGTAATCACGACATTGGAGACGTTGAAACAAGAAGCCGCGGATATTAGCAAGAAGGTCGAGGAGACAGATAAAGTCATTGGTGAAATCGAGACAGTTTCACACCAATATCTGCCGCTGTCTCAGGCTTGTTCAAACATGTATTTCACTATGGACAGCCTCAACCAGATACACTTCTTGTACCAATACTCGCTTAAGATGTTCCTTGACATCTTTACACACGTCTTATCACAGAATCCAAAACTTGATGGTGTGACTGATTATGTGCAAAGGCTCGCGCAGATCACTAGTGATCTATTTTCAGTTTGCTATGAACGTGTAGCTCGAGGTATGTTGCATACAGACAGACTCACTTTTGCGCTCTTGCTCTGCAGAATACACCTAAAGGGTGTGGTGACGGAGTCTACGTATGACAGTGAGTTTACATACTTCTTGCGAGGTAAAGAGGGAGTTCTTAACATACGTGCGCCACCTATACCAAACCTAAGCTCGGAACAACAAGAAGCTATGATGAGATTGAGTCTCAGATTACCAGCTTTCAAAAAACTCGCAGAAAAAATTCAGGTGTGTTATTTTACTAAAAAATATGAAAAAAGTTGTATGAGTTTTCAATGATTGACTTATGTATATGATTTTTGGATTTTAGCAAGCTGGATCAGAATTTGGAGCATGGTTGCAGTCACCAACTCCTGAGACATGCGTACCTAAACTCTGGGATGAAGAGAAACCACTTTCACCAACAGGCACCGCTATGCATCAGTTGCTTATAATACAAGCATTCCGACCAGACCGCGTTATCGCTGCTGCGACTCTCTTTGTGACATCAGCTTTGGGAGAATCATTTATGGCAGCTGCAGAGGTTGAATTGGATTTCGCGTCGGTGGTAGATGATCAGTTGAAAGCCACTGTTCCTGCTTTGCTGTGCTCTGTACCTGGTTTCGATGCTTCTAGTCGTGTTGACGATTTAGCTGCTGAATTAGGCAAGCAGGTAGCGAGCATTGCCATAGGTTCTGCAGAAGGTTTTAACCAAGCTGACAGAGCTATCAACATGGCTGTTAAAGCGGGACGATGGGTCTTGCTCAAGAACGTACATCTGGCTCCGCAATGGCTTGTTCAACTGGAGAAAAAATTACACAGTTTACAGGTCAGTTTTACATATTATATTTCTAATTTTTGAAATCTATGTACGTTTTATTTTATGAGAGAAAATATTATTCGTAGTAATTCTCCGCTGCACACTCTCACCAGCGAAGTTCTAACGAACTTCTGGATATAGTGATAGAGATAATGTATAAAAAATAAACTCTTGCTATCTTTGATATTCTAAGATTTTCTTGATGTTTAAATTAACCACTTATAAATTATCAATTAAGTAATCATTAAATAATACTTATTCTAATAAACATTAGTTTCAAAAACTATTAAATCAAAATTAATAAAATAAATTAAAATTATAACAAATACTCAAAATATTCTAATAATGATATAATAGAATTTATTTCAATTCAGTTTTCAACCCAAAACTAAAAATTATATTTTTACAGCCTCATGCTGGTTTCCGTCTTTTCCTGACAATGGAAATAAATCCAAAAGTGCCTGTGAATTTGCTGCGTGCTGGTCGAATTTTCGTTTTCGAGCCGCCACCAGGTATCCGTGCAAATTTGTTGCGCACATTCAGTACTGTACCAGCTTCTCGGATGATGCGGGCACCGAGCGAACGAGCTCGACTGTACTTCCTGCTGGCGTGGTTCCATGCAATTGTGCAAGAGCGTTTGCGCTATGTTCCACTCGGATGGGCCAAGTATTACGAATTTAATGAGAGTGATTTACGTGTCGCTTGCGATACACTTGACACTTGGATTGAGACCACTGCGATGGGTCGAACCAACCTGCCGCCAGAGAAAGTACCTTGGGACGCACTCATAACTTTGCTCTCGCAGTGCATTTATGGTGGCAAGATCGATAACGATTTTGATCAGCGACTACTTGCATCCTTCTTGCGGAAACTTTTCACACCACGTTCCTTCGAAGCAGACTTTGCCCTCGTCGCTAACGTCGATGGGGCGCAGAAACACATTACCATGCCCGATGGAAATCGTCGTGACCATTTCCTTAAATGGATCGAATCGTTGTCTGACAGACAAACGCCATCTTGGCTTGGATTGCCGAATAATGCAGAGAAGGTACATTTAAGCTTACCATTTATCTTAAAATCACTCTCTATTATAAGGAATATTTTGATTGAAATATTTTAAAAGGATATTTTCTATACTTCATTTTCGTAGCAAATTGTATAGAAAATAAATGTTTCATTAAATTATAGTGGGATGTTTTACTCCCATATAGAAGTTAATATTAATTGAAAATATTATCATTCTTGTTAAGGTGCTGCTTACCACTCGGGGAACTGACCTTGTTTCGAAGCTATTGAAAATGCAGCAACTTGAGGATGAAGACGAGCTTGCGTATTCCAATGAAGAATCCTTGGATACACCTAGAGAAGCTGAGGCTGATGGCCGACCATCTTGGATGAAAACACTTTACAATTCAGCTAGCACTTGGTTGCAACTGCTACCAAAGAACTTACCGATACTCAAACGAACTGTCGAAAATATCAAAGATCCATTGTATAGGTACTTCGAGCGCGAAGTTAATAGTGGTTCCAAACTTCTACAGGATGTTATACATGACTTGGAGGATGTCGTTCTTATATGTCAGGTATGATTATTTTGAAAACTTTTTTTTTGTTTCGTGTCAATTTTAAATGGGATTTGTAGTCAAGGGTTTTTGATGCATAAGTGGCTAATATGATTGTATTTCTTTAATTCAGGAAAGAATTTTATTTACAAGCTATGTGTCAGAGGTACATTCACAGGTTTTATGTATACTTTTGTTTTAAATGTAATCAGTACACTTAGTGCAACTTTAAACCACTTTATCTGCAATTATTTGCAATAGTAAAAAATAACCTTATTTTTATGAAAATGATTTAATTTTATTTAAAAATAATTTGACAATATTTTTTCAATTTCAATATTTTTTGTGTTGTAAATAAATAATTTTGTCATTGAAGGAACTTTTTTATTTTTCAAATAACTATTGTTTATGACGTTTCGAAATTTTTATTATTTCCTCATCAGATCTCTGCTGTTTTCGGTTGTAATAGAAGACATGGTTCAGGGTGTTGTAGATTTTATACTGATTGAATGTTTGGATATTTTGTGTTGAATCCGTAGTTGTTCCGAAATTTTTTTAGTCCAGACTTCAGTAATCCTGAACCATGTCTTCTATTACAACCGAGAACAGTAGAGATCTGATGAGGAAATAATAAAAATTTCGAAACGTCATAAACAATAGTTATTTGAAAAATAAAAAAGTTCCTTCAATGGCAAAATTATTTATTTACAACACATAAACTATAAGGAACAGAATAATATTTTTCCTATGAATTAGTTGAATACATAAATATAAAATCATTTTTGACAACATTCACGAGATTTTGTTTTTACACGTGACACGTTTATTTATATTTACAAGCTTGATTTAATGTAATACATTTGCAATGTTATTTTCACTTCATTTTAGAAAAATCATACTAAATTTAGTTTCACACACACATGGAATTACCTAAATAACTGATAATCTTAAATATTTTATGATTACTGTACATTCACAAATTAAATTTTTTCATAAAATATTTCTTTCTTAAAATTTCTATTATATTATATTACATTTAAAATATCAAACAACTTTATCATTTGGCTAAATGAGAATAAAAAATTTTCTATAAACTTTAGTACATTAAAATTACGTTTTTAGATATCCAATATCATTAAAAACTTCAATGTATAAATTAAAACATAATTTTAATTGATTTTTTTAATGGGAGAAATATTTTCATATGAAGTACAATATATGATGATGTGGTAAATATGTATGACAATTTAGTGAATATTTTAACGACAAATTTTTTTACTTAATTACAGGGCGAAAAGAAGCAAACCAATTATCACAGAACAATGTTATCCGAACTGATCAAAGGAATTTTGCCTGGTGGCTGGCGAAGATACACTGTGCCGAGAGGCTGCACTGTTATTCAATGGATAACCGATTTTAGTCATCGAGTATCACAATTGCAAGAAGTATCGAGATTAGTATCTCAAGGAGGAGCTAAAGAAATAAAAGTATATACTTTTTTAAATAAATTACATTTTATATTGTTATATATATAACAGTTGTATATATTATTAAATAACAAATATTAAATTTATTTCAACATCAGCATATTTTTTTTATTAAAATATATTTTTTTACACTTCTAGAGTTTCCCCGTTTGGCTCGGAGGTTTACTTAATCCCGAGGCGTATATAACAGCAACTCGTCAGTGCATCGCACAAGCAAACAGCTGGTCTTTAGAAGAATTACAGCTAGATGTAACCATAGGTGACGGAGATAACATCGCTACAGATGACTGTTCGTTCGCTGTGACAGGACTGAAATTACAAGGGGCACAGTGCAAAGATAACCAGCTTTATTTGACGTCGACAATTATGACGGATTTGCCGGTAACAATGTTACGTTGGGTGAGATCTGTCAGCGACTCTAAAGGAAAAGGCAAATTGTCGCTGCCAGTTTATCTCAACAGTACCAGAACTGAGTTGCTCTTCACGGTTGACCTGAACATTGCACCAAGTCAAGATCCACATAGTTTTTATGAACGAGGTGTGGCTGTTTTAACTTCTACAGCTCTTAATTAAGTTTTGGAAAATTGGTATAACTGTACAACTTGTATGCAACGTTTTCAATGCTTTCTTGAATGATTTTTGTTAAAACAAGGTCTGTATAGTAGGAACAGTCATTGTAGCACATTAGGATAAAACCAGTTTATTAATTTTTTGCTAATAAATTGCTAATTAATTAATATCTTGATTAATTTTTACCACAAAAAACCAGTTGCTGTACCATATGTTATTTTGATTGAGTGATACTTTCAATTTTATAATAACTTGATTGCTAAATAATTGCTTAAGCCATCATTAAATATCAGAAGGAAAAAAAGATTCATTAAGAAACAAAAGATGAATAAAAATAAAATATTTTCATTTATACATACATGTCTTGCATGTGCTTTTTTAATTACTTGTGATATGGCATTAAATGTAAAATAAATAATATTATTGAAATGATTTTTATAGGATTGTAAAAAAAGCTCTTCATTTTTTTAAACAGGTTGTGCAGTTGTAATTAGATTAGAAAATGGAAACTAAGTAAAGTAAGGTTAGTATTAAGACAGAATACATTTTTGAATG
>JABFQD010000520.1:0-24989 GCA_022817045.1 Psix sp. ZL-2020
CAATAGTTTATATATGAAAATCATTTAAAAATTAGAGCAGAATTCAAATCTAATTTTACAATTCTACAATATATTCATATTCAATGTACGAGTATATCCTAGCAATCTATTAAAAATCTCACAAGATTCAAGGTTATATGCTGCTAGGTAAACGAATTTTTTCCAGAATAATATATAGGTGAATCTAACGCTTGATTTACTTTCTATTTTTAAAGGATGGCCTACGGAAATGAGACGGGTTTAGTAATCGTGGACATTGTACAGAAAGTGACCCTGCTGTTTCTAAGTACATCGGATCTTAGTTCGAGTACGGACCCATATCAGCGCGCACTGCGGAGTCCGAAACGCCAAGAAGACGCGAAACGTGAGGCTGAGGACAAGGCGCGAAGTCCCAGCATAGATCAGGTAATATACCTTTCCCTTGAGTAAACCACCTATTAACACTTGTTTCACGCCAGCCCCCTTTTTTTATCGACACTCCCTTCAGACAGACTTTTAGGGACCTCGAAGTTTCGATCAACTGGGAAGCATTGTTAGAGCCAAGCGACTTAGATCGCACCTTAGGTGACTCCGACGAAGATGCTTGACTAAACATCCGAACTCACATGTGGTGAAAATGTTAAAGCTACTTTAACCCTGTTTATAGGCAACACAAACATTAGCAAGAGGAATACAAAATGCGTCTCGTTTCTTTGTTTTTCCATTGGCGATCATTGAACAAAAATAAGCAAACGAATGATTAAATCGAAGCCATTATTGACAGTAGAAAAGTATTGTTCCACTGTTGAAGAGTATCTTAGGGAGAGACGTCCCGTGTGGTCTGTGTGAGAGTGTGTATGCGTTTCGTTTGCAACTGGTTATGACAGAACAAACTCGTTTCGATCGGCAACTACGGGTCAATCTTGTCATTTTCCACGACAGCTGTCTCCGATTGGTGGGTGCTTCGACTGATGGGAAAGCCAAAATCAAAGCACACCAAGACAAGTTTCTGTGCTGCCATGTTGATGTCATTTAAACAAGTGGAAGATGCATGACACAGTGTGTCATTGTGTAGGTTTTGGATCATAGTCTCATTAGTGTTTCAGAAAGCATAACCATGAATCATCAACTGTTGTTGGATTCTGTTTTTAAATTTGTTAAACAGTTAATCAGGGTTATCTGTAGATCATATATAAAACTGGATATAGACAAACTATCTGTTGATCCTGTTGGAACACAAGCTGTTTATGTTCGTTTCGTAGCTTGTCCTAGGACAGAGCTAGGAAACGATTGGATGGAGTCAAACCATCTGAATTTAAGTGACGAATGCACGTACTAAAGAAGAACTCAATTAAATGACAAAGCCGGTTATTCGGTAGCCAAAATTTACCGAACCGGCGATCGTTCTTGCGCCCAATTGCTTGGACTCGATGTTGAATCAGATGGATTGCACTTTGTATTGTCGTTATTAATAATGTTGATGTCGTACTTACGTTCACGATCATAGAACATTGTTTACGTGTGTTTATACGTATGTTTGTTTAATCATTTTCTTGCTTTGAAATATCGTTACGTTTGATCAACAAGCTGTCAGAACATATTTTTAGACATTGCGTGATATCAAACCGCTAAATGTACTCCTCCGCGCGATATATAACATTCCTAAATAACGGCGCAAGTTGACAAATCAATGATTAATTGCGAACGTTCGAATTTGTTTGTTAAATGTGATACTAAATAGTCACCTGCCTGTCATTTGCACAATCAGGAAAGCTGTAGCCAGATCTGTTAGTTTAGAGGAATTTTTTGTTCGTTATTGTTTTTCTGTCTAAACTTTTTTTCGATGCTCTTTTTTTCTCTTTCTTTTTTTCTCTCTTTTTTAGTACTGTCATCGTTGGGCTATTCTTCAGATATGACGTTTTGCTGGATCGTTACTACCTTCTCCCTGCGATTGCAGCTAGTTTTCGAGCTTTTTCCATTTTAATGGGGGAGTAATGTCTATCGATTTTTTTGAGTCTCGCGATATCATACGAATAATATTGTGTCAGCCTGGAACAAGTTACAGTCTCGTATTTCATTATCAACTCCAAATCAGAAAAATATTTATTTTAAGTTAATCGGTGTATTCGCAAAGTCATTACTTTGGAGATAATTTAAATTTTGAAATTAGTTTAAATGCTTTTTTGGGTTGATCCTAACCAGCTGTTGAGCGCAATGACTGCTTGGGGCGATTGCAACTTAATAGGCTGACGGGTCGCTTCATTCGGTAATGAGACTGAATAGTGATTATTAATTTGTATGATTGCGTTATCGAAGCTGGAACTACAGCCCGGCTTGGAGGAACCGCTTTTCATGCAAGAGCTGCAGAGCAGAAATAAATTGGTTCACTAGTTTGCCAAATGCAAATTATTGTTTTGTTTGACCGCACAAATGTAATGCCAATGATGCTTCCAGTTCGCGGATTCTGGCGCTTGAATTTTAATTGAAACTAACATAATAAAAGTTTCACTCCACAGAATTTTCGGTATCAATGTTCGTCACGATATTTCGAGTGAGAATCGTGTCATTTTTTAATCATATTTGCTCACTATATCACTGTTTCACGCGAATTTATCAAGCATCAACAAATTATTGTCCATTGCAAAATTTTATTGGTTGGTATAAAATTTTACATAATGCTTGTAGTTTGAATAATTATGATATTATATTATTGAAGAATGTAATTAATGAACATTGCGAATAACAGTACATTAGTTTTGTCTGAGAATGCAAGCAGAATCTAAGAGCGCAATGATTAATTATAACTTTTGCAATTTCAATTAATGCACCAATAAAGTATTCACGCAAATGAAAAAACTTTGTCCGCAAAAATGTTGATTTTTTCAGTATCGTTAAATATTCTTGTCAAAGTATTAGATAACATATTAAAAATCTTTGCTTGATGACAGCAAAATGAGTATTGTAATTCAAAAAATCTAGGCAATGAACAAATTTTATTGATCCAATGTTGGAATGCTTGAAAAGTAGGCGAGAAAGAAGTTTAGGAGCTTTTTGTTGCAAGAATCGATTGCCGGAAAAGCAACCCAAAAATTGTTTTAAAATATGAACTGTAACTTGATGTTTGCAGTGTGAAGTGGAATTTAGTTTCTAATCGAATTAACAAAATTAAACATTCTCAAAGCAGTGGTTTTTTGCTTATTATTAAAAATGCTGAAATTCTCCTGTGATAATGATAAATTATAAAACTAAATTTTACATATGTCTTAAATATTATTCCCCCTTCGGTTCACGTATCGAAACCTTAATTGTATCGCTGTACTAGCAAAATTGTTTTTTCATAATTGCATGATAGTCTGTCTAATGTCTGTCATATCTGGAAATATCGTAGTTTTTGAAAATCACTAAAAATATAAAGAAAAACAAACCAAAACAAACAGAAATCCAGAAAAAGTATAAATATCCAATATAGCTTACACTCAAACTTATGTTCTCTCGAGTTCTCTTTCTAAGTACTAAGCTAAATCCATCGATCGATAAATACAAAAAATAACTTGAACTTGAAAAAGAAATGACAGTCTTATAATATTTTCATCACATGACTCTCGAAATTTAGAGGAATACGAATGACAGCGAGAGCAACGACAATGGTAATCGGATAAGAATAAGAAACAAGTAATTAGAGGTCGCATGATTTTGCCTAGTGATGGTAATCGTAGAGAGCATGACTAAAGGTCTTGTTGCATCGTGATGGATAAGCTACACTCACACAGATACCCGAATCAGTTATTGTTCTGGATGGTTGCATGCGCATGTCTTTTATTGTTCGAGCTCATACGAAGTTTGCATCGCAAGCACTGGATTTTCAGATAACCACCCGGACTCACTTGGCAAGACAAAATTACACTCTAATAAACTCGAGCGACAAGTATAACACCTTAGGCAACTTTAGTTTCTTTTCTTTTTTTTTTTTCTTTTTTTTGTTTTTTAACAAAGTTTAATGGGTGGGAGAAAATGGGATTTAGAGTTCAGGATGGATCGAAGATACGTTTCTATGAGCATCTTAGGTCAGCCAAAGCTTAGGAATCCCTGCAGTAGCAGCCTCCTCTTCTATCTCTGTCTTTCCAGTACCGTCTGCACTCTTCAACACAAGTAGTAGGCACTCTGTGAACATCTGGGAAGTGACAAGTGACCGCGTAATTGCTAGATTTTATCATCGTTCTGTGCACGAAAAATCCTCTATTCTTCTGGCCAGAGCTTCAAGTGCATATTCTGAATTTGCTTGTCGAAAAAATTTCCTGATATCACCTAATTAGGGCTCATCAACCCCCTCCATAAATGCCAATTTAATCTTTGGTTTACGAATCAAACGATTTGGAAAATCCAGCTACTCAAATAACTTGAAGCTCTGCTGCGAAACTGGATATCTGTCTCTGTCTGTTTCTTTCTCACTCTCTTTCCATCTTTCTCTCTTTCTTTACTGTCTATTCTAAAATTCCTTAGAAACGTATAGAAAAAAGTCTTCTTCTCGCAGGATCTTTCGTATCTGACCAAAAGCAATAGTACCGAAGTTGACTTCTCAATGAGAAAGTTTAGCTTCAAACCAAAACTCAGTCGGTGCAAATTACCGAAGCAATCACTTACTAAAAGTTACAACTTCCACTTACAACTGATTACGTTCTTATTTACATCTCGTATATGCTCCCTGTTAAAAGCATTAGTAGCTTGAAAATTCGATAAGAAACCATCCCATGTTAATTATCATAATGATTAAAACCTTGTTGTCTATGAACCCTAAAATTAGGTACACAAATAGTTCAAACACACAACTTTCCAGTGGCTGAATAGCATAAAAATTTGCTGCCGAAACGAGAAACATAAAATACAATTAGAGCTCGAGTGGTTGTGTAATATTTTTGCTGGCGACGGAAATGGTATGCGACGAGTTCGGAAATGAAATTTAACGCTGTTGAATTGGAGACACGATTTGGTTGATAATAAGGTTGCGACGAGCCCTATTGGGGCTGTTGGGGCCAAGCCATTTCTAATAAGAAAATTACACTTTGCCGTACATTTTATTTCTTTTCAATGATATCGATCTCGGTCACTGCAGCAGCGGAGCTTTAAAGAAGAACAAATTGTCCCAACAAAATGGCGTGTTTCATTATGAAGCAACTGAAAATTAATGACTACGTTTGGATGCCAATGTTCCAAATGAGTTGCAAGTACTCGCAGAATCATTGATCCAATGAAATTAAAATCTTTTCTACTATCACGATTAAATTGTAATTTCTTCATTTCCGTTTTCATTAATAATAAGTTGTTAAAATAAACAACATACAGTTTCTTTCCAGCACGAATACGCAATTAGGAACTAATTATAAATTTGCAATTGAAAGCTGTAATGAGAGGGTTGCTGAAAACGTGGTTGGGAGAGTGAGCAATAACGAGATCTAAAAATGAACATGATCACGTCACGTTGTAACTGTTCGATGCTACATAAACGATTACACAAAGTAATTTGAAATGCAGGATTCTAGTTATAGCCAGTGAAATTAATTCTTAAAGAAATATTCAACTCATGAGCACTGCCAAGAACTCGATCATCATCCACACGAAAGCGTTATTTAAATCCAAGCTACGTACTTCCAGATCGGGATCCAAGTTGGCTTGTAAATAAGCCGAATTCTCAATTAAATACGAAACATCCGTGTCAGTTAGAAAAGTGGCAATTTTTCCGAGTGAACATTCCCATGATACATCCGAAACCAAAAATCTTCTCTTCCAAGTGTTGAGCATTCTATTTTTATGCAAAACAGATTTGAATTTGTGCGATCCATGTTGTCGCAGTATCGATTCTTTATTCCGCTGCGCTTTCGTTTTTCCGCCACGCCGGTGATTCAATTCACTTATCCCGACAAAGAGGAACAAAAGAAAAGGTAGTACCGAATTAAGTGTCATACATCCTTGTGTGTAATCGTCCCTGAATGACTTGTGCATATGAAAAAGCGTAAAAACTCATTTTCCCCATCTGCAAGTTCTAAAAATAACAGAAAAATGATCAAGTAATCGGGAGGAAGAAAGGAGAGGAATTTTGAGAAAAAGTCTAAAGCGCTAATAAGTGCATTAAAGCATAGAGATGACATCCTTTCTCCCTTCAACGTCCTCAGAAGCAGATGCACCAAACTCCCGAGGATAATCGCGCGATAAATAGTGATGCGAAAAGCAGCGCAGACGATACCGTCAACAGCGGCTTAGCCGGCGAGGAGGACTCTCGCAAAAGCCACGGTTGGAGAAGCTTCAAACTCAAGAGGCAGCTCTCCAAAGTCGATATGAAGATTAAATCAACCCTCGCGTCATTTTCGTTGTCTTCACAGGATGGGGTACTTGTGTGTTTTTGGTTTTTTTCTTTAACCCAATCAACCAATTCCGTCTAACCACTCTCACCGATTTAACTCGATTTGCTACCTCTCCTCACCTAACACACCCCAACCTATTTTTGTTTTGGGATCTTTACCTCTACTATCTATGGGCCGGACTGTTAGACCGTTGATAGTCACACTTTATTTTACCTTATTTACATTTTTAATCTTGACGTCACATTGTAATGATCAAATTATTCATCATAGAAGCACTTTTTAATGAAAAAACTTAGTTTTCAAATTTATAAGATTTTTGAAAGAAACTTTTTCACTAATTCAAGTTAACATTTTTTTGCTCTGTAGAATTTTCGTAGTTTCTATTTTAACTTATTAATGATTCTTGATTGACATTCTTTTAGATAGATAGTTAACATTGTTTTGAGTACAGACTCGATGACTAATTAGATCGGTCACAAAGTGATCGCGGTTACTAACCACACGAAGAGTCGAGTCGAAGTTTCCTATGAAACTTTCCTATCGCTTTTTGAATTTGATCGACGTCGTCCTTCACCTTGTAACAATTCTTTATCTCATTCATAGCTCACTCTCGCCCTTGCGTATTAATATTTCATCGTTTCTACTGTCATCGTGTCATCGATACTGAAACTTGCTACAAATTTCGCTCTCATTTTAGTTTTGTGTGCGCTCGTCAATCGATCTATAATTAACGATCCAATTAAACGGCGCCAGTAAACAAGTTTTATTAAAATTGCAAATGAAAAATGAGAGTTCGTCGCTGAAATGAGATGAATAAAATATAATGGATGGAAGGTAAGCAATGAAAACTGTACGACGCTAACGTATCAACAGGAAATCGTCGAAGAATAATAAACACTGATGCTTGATTATGATTTATTGGCGATTGCCTGTCGATATTATTCGTACTTTATAATGCAAAGAAATTTGGCTTTTTGAAAATCAACAATATTTCATGCTTTTTATCCGAGGACTTTACATGTTTATCTCGATTTTAGAAATGTCATCTTTAATTACACAATTTATAAATTCATTTGAAATAAAGTCAAATCTACACAAACAATTTTGTACATTTCAATTGGACATCAAATGTGTAAAGTAACTTTAATTAGTATATAAAAGTTGTACTATTTGTTTAACCCGTTAAAATTGCGTCTTTCAGTTACAGTTTTCGTCACTTGAGCTTCTCATCGCTCAAATTATTAACCTTCGTCTGTTCACTGCGCACACTTTATCCCTGTGATTGTTTTTACGGTCGCCATTAAAGCTCGCAGAGTTGCCTCGAAAATGCGTAATAAAGCTGGGTGAAAAGTGGTGGTTATATCCTCGCTTTGAGAATCGACATGTTACCACTTTGAGTCGGTTAATGTATCGACTTAAAACGGTTCTTAAATGATCTTATCCGTTAACGGAACTTGAATTAACCTTTTGTTCGTCGAGCTACGGTTAATAAATTTAATTGACCTCGTCGTGACAAATAGTTGGTGTGACAGATTTTGATGTTACTTGGCTCGTTACCAGATGAGACAAACTCGCTCCGATGCAAAAACATCAAAACCGTCATTGCCAGTTGACGACATTCACGGAACGTTAAGCAAATTTGATCATAAAGTTTGATGATGTATGCAAAGGCACAATTTTACGATCGTAATGATGATACGTAACAATTACTATTTCTCAAGGCTACTCAGACAATTTTCCACCCATGTTCACCAACTTTGTCACTTGTAAGTCGCTTGACTTGGAAGTTTGCGAACCACTTTGATTTTAGTAAGCTGTGTATTGTTGTCTCAGTTAGCAAAATTTATGATTAATTTTGCTGACTCCTTGTGTCACATACTAGACTGTTTTGTCGTAATTAACTCCTTAACCAGGTTTTATTAATCCTTTTTTGCTGTAAAAATAAGTGCCTTTTTGAGAGCAATGATTATGAACAAATTTAATATGATGGATAAATGTATCCATTTTTCATTTGAGTAAATTATAAGAAAATGATTTATTTCCCTCATTTGTTGCTATTTGCTCGTGTAATGAAAATGTAGATCAAAAGAAATAAGTAATCTATATTCTTTCATGAAGTAAATTAATAAAATATACGACCGAGCGAGCACTTTTTCTAGTATTAATAATACTGATTCCAATTTTTCTGTGAGATTTATAGAATTAATGAAGTAAAAATGTATTAAATATATTTGAAAAAGAAATTAATTGAATTGATTCAATGTTAAAAAGAAGTAATTAATAGACAAAGAAAAGTTGAATTACTTTCAGATAAAAATTTGCAGAATGTTAAGTCCAATTTATCATGAGACAAGGGTTGTTTAAGACAATGAAATTCAAATAATTTTCAACATAACTAATAATTTTGATGAATATCATTTTTTTGTGATTACTCAAGATGTACATGTAATATACAAAGTAAATACAGAGTTTAATTAAAGTTCTTCGTTTGTTCTGCGAACAGAATTCAAACAATATTCTTTTACAAGACAAAATCTAACAAATGAACAGTCTTACTCTTTTATTCGCGAAATAATATTTAGAGATAGTATTTGTATTAAAACCAATTTTTGAACAAATATTTTTGTAAAAAGCACAAACAATAAGTATTAAAGACATAAATTTAAAGACATAATTAAGATAATCAACTCGTTTAATCCAAAATAAAGTTAATTACTAATAACTGATGTGGATTGATCACTAAATGCTCATCAAGAAGTCACGAGTGTTTGCAGCGTCATCTGGTGTATGCGCGCCATCTAGGTGAATCGCGGGCTATCAAATGGTCTAACAATCGTAGCCTTCTGTTGTCCGTTGTTATGAGACTTTCAGGTGAAGTTAATTGGGCGTTTAACCCCTCGTGAATAACCCCGCGAGTGTCGCTTGTTACCCCTTGGTAGATTGCCGACACTTAAGAAAGAGAGAGAAAGTAATTTTCATGCAAGTACCCCATTGTAACCCAGGGTGCGATCGAGCTGCAACGGGCCAGCCCGTCGATTCACTCGACGACGACGCCGGAGGCGCCGCGGTCGCTATCGCCGATCGAGGTCGATCGCGAGGCCGAGACGTCGACGAGCGACACCCACCAGGAGCCGAGAACTGACGAGCCGGACGATAACAAAAGCCGAGAGCGCGCGTCGAACGCCGCCAGCGCCACCGCGGAGTCGGCCCGGCCGACGAACCTCGCGCTTAATGAAGGCGAATCCAAGTCGATGAGATTTAAACGAATTGTCCGAGGCATTCAAGCGGCCAAGCGGGAAGCCCGGCTGTTGTCCGTGCCTAACGCGCGCTACCAAAAAGAGGCCGCCACGTGCGACCTCCGGTGCGAGGACGCCAGCGCCGGCAGCGCCGCCACCGAATCCTCGACCTTCGCCGGGAATCTTATGAGACGATTCAGTAAGTGTTCAATATTAGAATAGAGCTGTCCATTGAGTGCCATGTGTTTTGTATGTGTCTAGAAGTCTGACGGTTGTTCGTGTGTTGTCATTTAGACTTCTTTTTTTATATATGATCATATGTCAATGAGATGTTCAGCAGGGTTGATTCTGAGTTGTCAGTATCACTTTTTTCGCTACACATAATCTCAGATACTTTTTGCATTGATATAAATCATTCTGATTTATGAGATTGAATTCAATGATAAATTTGTAATGTTATTTAATATTTTGTACGATATTTGTGCTACTTAATTTTGAGTTAATTTTTTATCTGAGGAAGGTATTTATTGATCCAATATAAATGTTACAATATCTTAAATTTAAGACAAACTTTAATCATGTATCTTTAAGAAACTCGATCGAACCAAGTTTTTCGTTGAAATATAAACTTTTCCATTTTTCTGTGTAAAAAACAAGAACATTCGATGCCTCGCCTAAATTATTACTTCTTTTTACAGAACTTGTAAAGTCAATAATACTCCACTAACTATGAGGAAGAAAAATGAATCCATTATTTAAACTTCCCACAGCTTACAAGATACATCATAAATAAGCACAGTGAAAATTAATGAAACGTGGCTTTCCTGGATGATTCAAGTAATTTATGAAACAGTAATTGGATTTTGAACTTCAAAATTTGAACTTCAAATTTGAAAATAACGTATGTATTTGCATAAAGTTTTTATGCAATTCGTTTGTACTGAGATTATGTTTAGCGATGAGTGCATTTTCAAAACATAGTTTGTTAGTGCTTTGTTTTCAAAACTTCGTTTCAAAAACTTTATTACAATTTCCAAGATGAATGTTTTATGATTTCACTAAAGTTGACCTAAATGTTATGCCAAAGGTCAATTGGTATTCTTAAGTACAAAATATTTGCTTATCTACAATTATTCGTTGATTTATGATGCGATTTTAATGAACGCAGTTGTCCAGAAAATTTATTGTTATATTCTTTTATGAATTACGCAAAAATCTATTGGAAGCTGACGTTGCTAATAAAAAAGAAAAAATTATGCATCAATATTTGAGATAAGAATTCAAAAATTGAAAAAATTGCATATTAGATACATATTATTAAATATAAACAAACGAAAAATGAAATAATGTACTGTGATATGACACTCAAATGTAAAATTGAAAGAAAATGCTATAACAACTCAGATTCGCCAAATCACTTATCGTAGCAATAACATTTTAGAGAGAATCAGTATCTTTTTGTCGTCATCTGAGAATTTGGCTTTTTTCTATTTGTATATCGTATGAACTACATTGGATTACATATTATGTATAACTATAACATTTTATTATACTATATATTTGGTTGGTGGAGGATCGATGAGTGCTTTTAAAGTGTTTGTTGATTATCTTTGTAATTCGTTATCCATATCATTTATTGACACTGGTCATAGTAAACGAATAATATTTAAAATCATTGGTTTTGAACTGACATACTTTTGTGTTTGTGTTCTTTCTTTTATCTTTTTATTTTCATGTTTTCTGGTTTGTGGTTTGAAGCTATGGTAAAGAAAGTGTCTGTTCGTCTGGATCACATTTCAATCAATAATCGCAGCATTGTTAAGCTATGTAATTAGAAAGAGATATCCATTCGAGCAGACACGTAAAGCAAATGCTGTAATAACGCGTTAACCAAACGTTAACTTGACATATCCGGACGGTACTGCCTATATGCATATGTAAATAACTGGGCTGTGGGAAACGATCGCTCGGGATCGCTTGTCCTGGTGTTGAGGAAGGCCTAGGATGCTCGTAGATCGACCCATCAAATCATCACTTGCGACCAAACGACCAAGCAACACATACGCCACGATGATGCTCACAAACATCCACACGCACACACACCCATGCGAGCACACAGACAAGCAAAGAACAACATCATCCAAACCATCATCCGTAGATTATCTGTGTTCATCAATTTAATGTGGATCCATGTTTCAGACATATCTCGATGTAATTATCGGTTTTGTATTATTTTAATAACAACGTTTTTTGTGTATAATTATATATATGCATATATATGCATATATAAATATATGTATATACAAACGTAACCGACTCGAGCGAAACATGATGGGACTGTTTTTGTTAGAACAACTCGGTGCATGCAGTTACGTAGTTACAAAGGGTTGATGACGTCATCGTTGAGTAGATTTAGTTTCTGATTCTGTACTGTGAAGAACAAGAAAGATAAACAGTATGTGCAGTTGTCATACACGAGTTTAGACTGATCGAGAGCCAAAAAACACAGTCCAAACTGTGACCGACATTTCGGTCATTTGAATCCAACAATATGTGGAATACATTGGTACATTTGATACCACTGATATGCGGAGTCGATGTATTATGGTTAGTCAATCGGTACCGAAGTCTGTAATTCGAAACTTATTCTGTGCAAATTTTACACAAAGACAATTCAAAAGCTTGAATTTGGATTCAACCATTGAAATCAATTATAAAATATAGTTTTTCAACAAATAAGGTAACCTTTTATAAGGTCTTATAAATTCCACGAAAAGGTTAATAAGAGCCTACGAATTTCTGAATCCAAAATCAAGAATGCACTGAAATCAAACATAATTTATTCAGACTGGCTCTAATCCAGTTGGAATTAAACCAGAGTCAATAGCATAGCCTAATGAGCTGCGAACAAATCAAACGAGATATGTTAACGATTTTTCAGGTGCAAAACATTTGCCCAGTGTTCTTCGACAACAAGTTCGATGCAGGTAAAATTCTGACTTGCGGGAATAAACTATTGAGACACTTTATGTTCAAAAACCATAACAGCTATAGATAGACCGTTCAATAGTGGAAGTAATACTTTTGCTGGGGAAAGTGGTGCACCTTATCCGTTTTTTGAATAGTCGAGGTTGCATGTTGAAAAACAAAGACAGCGTCATTTAACCTTAAATTCTAAACTGAAAACTGTTAATAACCAGGCGTTCTGTTGGCCATTTCTGGCGTACTTCAATTGGGACCGAGGTATGTAGACCTCTTGCAACTCTAAAGGATGAAGATCCTTTATTTGATCCAGACTTAAATTAGTAGTTTTTGATCTTTTGTAGTGTGATAAATCGGTGTGTCTGATTACTATTGGTTCGTTTCAAATCCAAAATTGACAACTCTGCCAGGATGGTTTGAAAAATCCAATCTGTTTCCGGCACAGCGTGTAATTGAAATCTATCAGCAACAGTACTCAGCTGTGAAACAAATTTAACAAAGTACAGTTGTTAGTAGATTATTGAAAGCTTGACATAGCAGTACTTGCATACCCTGGAACTCTTAGATAGTTGGTATCAAGTTGGAAGAACTACCACTTAGTTACAATTTGATTTGATTTGATTATGTGACATGATAAGGTGAACAAAAGTACATGTAAGGTACAATACTTTCCCCCAAAAGGTATTGCTAGAGCTTGACATTGACAATGACTCAAAATTTGAAAGCGACCAGACATGCTCAATAGTATTTCCGCAAAAAGATGTTTTTTTATAACGCTTTCACTACCGAGAGAAACGTGCGCGTCAATATGATCAAATGTGAAATTCAGCTTTCTCTCGGTACAATTGCGAACTATCTGTGTCGTTATCAAAGCTTTTTGATATCAAGTAACATAGATTTGCTGCACGTCTTAGCACGTATTATTACTTTGTTTATATTTATTTTGGTACCGACAAGGATAATCAGATGAAATTTTTATCAATAAAAGTCGTTCTAAGTTTTTTGAAAAAGAACCAAAACGACACTTTAGTTACAAAGTTCAGTTATAATTTTGTTCAAGAAATCCATTTTGGTTCTTTCTTATTTGAATTTCTTAATTGGATTACGACTCAGCTAATTTTGTCCTGTCCAGAAATAGTGAACATTCTGAAAATTACCAGAGAAGCATCAATAATTTGAATTCTAGGCTTTTCTGCTAGACCACTTTTTGGACACATTTTCTCGAACAAAACGCTTAGATCCGTTTAAATTGTTGCGTTGAATCGCTTGTTGCAGTGTTAAATGGCTCTTGATTTCGCTAAATTAAGCCCAGTTATTTAGGCTGAGTGTGGTAATGGTTCGAGTTAATGAAACGTAGATGAAAGCGCGTATCTGTATCCAATTGGCTGGCTGATATCGATGACTCTGCATAATCGGCACTATTCCACATATTAGGGCGACGTGTTGAATTAGTCTTTTATTGAAGTCAGTGATACAAAATGAAACGCGGTAGGATTTAAACGAGTGCAAAAGTTGTGAAGGCAGACAAAAGCATAATAACCATCTGAGTTGATGGTTTCGATTTACTGAGATAACCAAGTTGCGTAGTATTTGTGTAAAAAGTCTCTTATTTTATCTTCAAAGGCAAATTACGGTTTTTTCACAGTTACAATAACAAATATTATTTCATTCAGGATTTTTTTGCAGCGTGTTTTGAGGCCTGTGAGATTTCATCGTGCTTTTGGAATTTGCTTTATCTTCGTCTATTTTTTGTCGTTAATTTTTTTGCTCCCTAATCCTAACATCCTATTATCCATCGGGGTATTAATTTTGTATGATTAATTAACACGAACACTTGTTATTCTCATCGTCCACAAAAGGGTTCATCTTCGGGTCTTGCGATTAATTAACACTTAAGGTAGCCTAAGAACTAAGAACCTATCTTCAGCATCATACATCCTCAAGTGTAATCAAATTAAAGGCAATTATTCCTTGTATTGATCAGACATGAAAATGATCTATCAGCATTCAAAAAACTTTTAATGCTAATTGCACTTCCATCATAATCAACATCACCTTAGATAAAAATCTACAAGACTCATGCTCATGCTCAAAATCCAAAATATGTTCTAGTTTAATTTACGTTCACTATAAATAGGTCAAAATTATATCTGGTATTAGATTAATAGGCTTAAAATATACGCAATTTATATTTTTCAATCCCTGGAATATAAAAGATAGATTATACGAATGTTAACTTATACATCAAAAAATCTATTTAAGATTTCTTGAAAAGTTACATTATTGATACATATACTGTCTGATAAAATCTAAAAATAGCTTTCATTATTTTAGACAGGAATTCAGGAAAACAACTTAGAACAGATGTTGGATGGAAAAATTCTGCTTTATAAGCAATTTTTCTGAGGATTTTTAAGAAAACTTAAAAATAAATATGTTCCATCTAAATCACATTCACAGCAAAAAATTACAATTCAAACAATTTTTCCTGCAAATTCGATTTATGACTGAAGAAAATATAAATAGAATAGATCTTGTTTTAATCAAGTTTAGTATTTACTTTTTCATTAGAATTATCCAGTCAATAGTTTAAATAATAATATATTGATTTTAGAATAACTAATATTATTCAAATAAATCAATCAGTTCGCCAATTTGATCAAGTACATAATACAACAACAAATACATAATACAGCAACAAAAAAACATGAAATACAAGTTAATTAGATCAGTTACTAATCAAATATATTTCTGATGATAACGTTATTATAATTATTACATTACTTCATAATTGATATATAGTAGAATTGATTTAACTTCAAATTTAGAACTAGTACCTTTTGAGCCAAAAATCAATAGGAAATTTATAAATCAGTTTGAACTCATTATCGACTTTCCAAGACCAATACGATTAATTTCAATTGTTTAAGATCATTTAATTATACGTTTCATATAATTAAAAAGCAAAATTATGTTTCACATAAATTAAGAAAAAAATAGCCAAATTATTACACTGTATGTATCGCCATAACTTTTACTTTACTATATAAAATAAAGTGAACAAAATAAAACTATAAATAATTAAAATTAAAAGAAATGTTAATTTTTTTTGGCGAAAAAAGTTCATTTTTCTACCAGGCATAAATCGATTGGTGTCGTGCGCCAATCTTTTTGGTTAACCTAAAGATAGATGCAGCTAAGAGAGTAGCCCCCCAAAGTCCAGAATAGGAGTTTTGTTAGGAAAAAAGCTAATTGACCTATGATGCGATTTAAATGCTTTATAGATGAACGGGATGTGCGTATCACCGACAGCAGGAAGATGTAGTACGGGTGGTAGTGAAAAGGTTGACACGGGTGATAGTATCAGCGGTAGTAGTGATACTATTGGCGCTGGTGATAGTGGAACCCATGGGGAGAGTGGCGGGAGTGGTGGTGGTAATTATGGTGGTCGTCACGTGATGCGTAGTGGTAGTGCCGGAGACAGTGGCGGGGAATCCGGCAATGATGATGGCAGTATCAGTAGTTTACTGTTTCGCAAGGCCGTGATGGAGCCGACCCGTCACGCACGCAATCAAGGTATACGAAAATTGCAGAAGTGTCTAAGTACTTCAGTCAGCCACTACGACGCAGAGGGTTCGGGTACCGGCAGCTTTGCGGCAAGCTTCACATTCCATACTCAACGCAGTGTTGACATTCGCAACTACACCACCACCTCTTCCCAGGCTTCTCTGACTTCCCCGAATATCCTCACCAACACCAGACAGTATAGCAGCTTTGGTAGTACTAACCATCCTTCTTATTTGGAGTCACTAGTAGAAACTCTGCATCTTCACTTCTATTAAGGACTCTTGTCCTAACTAACTCATCAGTTGTGCTAGCACTAATGCGACATCAACGCTCTATAACGGGACCAAGATGAATTTCGAGAATATAATTTTAAACAGTAACATGGATAAAAGCCAAGACTTCATCTTCTCTTAGGATCTCAAATTAGTATAATAGCTAGATACCTTAATGAAGCAGAAATATTAGTTGTTCGTGAATACAGTATGAAAATAGCTTTAGTGAAACTGAAAACCCTCTAATTCTGAAATCATTTCTTTTCTGTTGAATGCAGTATCTTATTCATAATATCCTCATCCTAACTTAATCCTTAGAATATTCTTATAGTCATTTACCCTTGTTAAAGAATCTTGTAAACTGTTCCTTCAACCATCAAAAAACATCTGTGAACTAAAGTTAAGGACCAGAACCTTGAGAAGAATAATTGTCTCAACAAAAGTCTTGACTTTTCCTGTTTAATATTTCTCGATTAAGTCAAGGATAACATGATTCCACTGATAAGTCTAGCTTGACGAAAAATTGGAGACTTGTCGATCGAATAGCCACTAAATTGCATTCATTCAGCGCAACTGGCTTATTGACTTATCCCGAAGGAGGTCAACAAAGCAACGGAGGATATACGTTGCAATTTGCAATGTGAATTGGTTGCAGCTTGCAATTCGATTTTGCTGACGCTCGCGCTTCATCTTGGTCCCTGTCATGAGGACGATCGCAACTATCGCACACCCACCTCCGGGCTCTCTAAACCTCGTGTCTACTCTGTTAAAAACCATGATCGAACATCATCCATTAAAGTTCTACGACTCTCATTGATACTGTCTGGTCCTCGTTCTGGATCAATCTGTCCATGTTCACCAAATTTCCTAACTAGCTCACCTCTCTTTTTTTTTAATTTTTATTTTTTTATTTTATCATTGCTGATTATGATTGTCATTTTATTGTAATTATCATTTTTGTTTTTGTATACATACGCCTCCGAACTTCTCTTGGCCTACCGTCCATTTTTCGATCTCTTTCACATATTCTGTGATTTTTTATTTGTTTATATCTACATATTATAATGAGTACATACATAAGAGATCTCCTTCTTGAATAAGTTTAATAGTAAAACAATTGCACTCTTCTACGAACTTCTCAAGCATTTTCTCGTTGTTGCACCTTCAATGAACAAATACTACTGTGTCCTTCTTATGTTCTTTGTCTGTTTAGCAACTTTTTATCTCTGCTTTTACTGTCGGTTTTGTCATTTAGCTATTTTTTGTTGTTTTTTTTCATTCTTCTCTGTTTCATTTTTGCTTTTCAGTTACTGTTTACAATCACTCAAAGATGTCAACAATCCGTTTTTGTTTTAATCTTTTTTTTTGTTCATAGACCAAGTACTAAATCTCGACTGGTTACGACCGTTGAAAAACGATCCTGTGCGAAATTTTGATCAGTCGCATGTCAACTTACCTGGCATGTATGTTTTTGTAAAATAAATTTATAAAATTTTCAATTTCACTTGATTATACACTGTCTGAAATTGTTTATTGAGTTGAATATACAAGTTTAGGAAATGTTAATAGCATCAAACATTGTACATTAATAACATTTTTGACAATGTACCTGGGTCTGTGAAACGGTCTAACTGCGACAAGACTGTTCTGCATTTGAGTTATGTTACTGTTTCTTTTGATTTTTGTTGGACGGTTTTCAGGCTGATAAACCTCGTGCCAAAACATTGTACATATCCAGGCACAGACTTGTCGCCCTGAAAGCGTCTTATTTTGTGTTTGAAAAATAAAACGCACAGGATCAAACGACTTACGTTAGTGCTAAATGAAATGAACGAACTAAAGATCCTAGAATGAACGGATTGGTTTTGTGAAATGGTTTTATACCTTTTTAATCGATTATATTAAATATTGTTGCTGTTGTTGTTGGTTTTTTCGTCGTTGTATCTCTATCTTTTGCTACAAATATTTAATTACACGTTTTGTATTTCTATTAACATTGTTTACTATACTATTTAGCAATTTTTGAAAAGATTCTCTAAAGTGGTTCATTCTTCTATTTCCTCTTTTTCGTGCATGCCCCGTAGTTAAAGTTGCATCAAATGATTGTGAGATTTTTAATCTTATGCTGTCCTTCTTGGAATGCTGGCCGGATAGATAAAGTCGACAGCTCGTTTCAACGTTCTCGGAGCTCGAGTATGTCCTCGCTGGAAAACATTGCCACTGAAACCATCAGCTGCCTTACTTTTGCCGACTCCTACACAAAAAAGAGCGGTATGTCACAGGATCAGTAATTACATTGCTGTGCTCTAATGCGCAGGTCTATTTTTCATTGTTGGATTGACATCGACTAGCTTTTACGTTAACATGGACAAGAAAAGTAAACATACGTGGAGGACAGAAACAAATTTTGTCAGACCATAAGTCACGTAAAAAGTCATTTAACTTCAACATTACAGATGAATCTTTTTGTAATACCACACAATTGTATACATTTTGGTATCTTTAATATAATTTTACATTTCATGTCTTGTTTCAATTAGATAAAAATTTACATATATTTATAATTAATTTACAATTAATCGAAAATTCAATTTTAGTTTGGTAAAGTAGAGTTTGCATAGTTCTCAATTAAGTTTCTTAATTAATTCAATTCTTGTTCACATTGACGGGACTGTAAATTGGTGTTAATCTGAAACTTTAAAATTTATTCATTCGATAAAATAAAGTACTTCTTTAAATTATTCATTGCTTGTGAATGCGTATTATAAAACATACTTGAATACATTTATATGTTTATTTATAGCTGCAACACAAACTTTGCAAATTATATATGATTATCTTTGTTTGTTATTTACCTTCGTTATATTTCAACAAAATCTCTGCTCTTACAGATTCTAGCGCCCTACCAACTCTGTGGATTGGTACATCATTGGGCTCTGTACAAACCATTGTATTTAATACTCCTTTACCTTCTGAACGACATATGCAATCTGTTACCATTTCTACGTGTAGTAAGTATACTTTCAAGGTCATTCACAATACACTATTGGTAAAAGATAATGATTATGCAAAGTTAACAAGTAATAAACATTAAAAACCTAATTCTTAATCATACTGTACTTTGTATTTAAAAATAATATTGAGCAGCGCGCAAAAACTGTTCATTCAAGATAGTATCTTCATAAAAGTTTTACTTTAGAACCTGTATTAAAAGCTAAGCGCTTTGGCATTTATTTTTCCGTGCATAAGGGACGTCGAAAATAAATATTGAAAAGTTGAGAATCCTTAATGAAACGAGCCGAAACTTTTATCAACGTACAGAAAATTGGTAATCAGATACCAATATTTCCAATAATACAATTGCTCAAAAGCAATCTCCTGTCAAAAGACAAAACTTTGATAAAAAAGTTCCTCGAGCTACTCCATCCTACATTCAATTCGGAATATGAACCTTAAGTCTATTAACTTAAAGCTGAAAAAGGGTAATCAATTTTATTTGCAATGATGCAATTTCGGATTACATGTAAAAATTACAAACCACAGTTGCTCATATTTTTTATCTAAAGACAAATTAATTGTACACTTCTAAAAAAATTGTTAGTTTTGCGAAAATCGTGTTTTGATTTATAATCTTCTTGCGCTCAGAAGAACACAAGATAATAGACTTTAATTTTTTATTTTGCCTTTCAGGTGGTTCTACATTCAAGTTAAAAGGATGTATTCTATCGATGTCTTTTTTGGATTACAATGGAGCCTTGATTCCATATTCATACGAATCATGGAAAGATGAAAATACAGACTGCAAAGACCGCAACAGTAAGTGACGTCAGCTTTCTGCCATCTGAGTAGTACGCAGAAATGTTCATCGTCAAATTTCCTCGCAATCAATAACACACTTGAAAACTAATGAATCTCCACGTTTTTTCTAGCCCCTTCTCCCGCCTTGTTCGTCTTGCCTCGCCTTCTCCCTCTTCGAACTAATAAAGTTGCTCGCGCAAAAAAGCTCTCCAGTTTAATTAATTGAAAACTCTTTGCCTCTGATCATTAACGCGTTTTTGTCGTGCTATTTTATATAAGTGTTTACAAATATTAATTAACGTCAAATTTACCACAGGATTATTTAGTGTGAATGCTTATAAAAATATTTATGAAAATTATATTTTCACTTCTATCATGTACCAAAGTAAAAGTTTAACCAGCGTACTATATATATATTACACGATCGTCAGTTATATATAAAATTTGTTAATTGCCTTATATATTTTTTATGTAGATTTAATTTTCAGTTGCATCATTTTTTAGCTGCATATAAAAACACAGCTGCAAAATGATTTTACCAGTTTAATGTTATTAGTAAATTAATATGATGTTTGAAATAATTTGAAACAAATTATTTGTTAAATTGATTCGTAATGACAGGAACAATGAAAAGATAATGAAATTAACGAAGGCATTGAAAAATGTGTTAATTTGAATGGAGAGAATGGATGGAGTTGTGTGAGAAATGTCAGACGCGTTTGCTTTAATCGGCGATAAATTCACCGAGGCGGGTAGGCAGACAGGCCGATATTAACAAATTTGTTCCCACGAGTCTACTTAACCAGTGTAATATATTGCAGAGAATCAAGCGAAGCCGGCGAGCACCCGGGTATCGCCGTCGGTGAACGCGCAGGCCACAAGCAGCGATGGTTTCGAGGATAGGCAGTTTGTCGTGTTAACTTCCGAGAAGCAGGCGCGAGTTGTGGCCCTTCCCTCACAGAATTGTGTCTACAGGCAACAACTCACCGAAACAAATATCGTTATTAAAGCAGAAATTACATCCTTGAAAGGTAAACCAAGATTCACATCTGCACTCAGCGCCTCAGGAAATGTCGCTTCGCCGACGACAAATTGTCAATGTCGAATATATAGCCAAATGGAATAACAATTTTAATATTCCCGGTGGTAAAGTAAATCGAAGGAAAAACGGACAATTGTATTCCGAGTCCGTCGTATCATGCATTTTATACGAGGAATTTTCGTAGATTATTGCTCGGCACAATAAGTTGACATTTTGTATTTTGCAAGAATGTTTCCTTGTCGAACGAAAATCGTCTCTTTTTTGCTTTGGCAAATGTAATAAACTACGAGCGACGTATCGATTATGGCTTACGGTTTTCCAATTGCGCGACCTGAAGCAATTCTAAAAGGGACGTCGCGTAGTAGGATTTGGTTTGTGTGTGAAAAGGAGGCAAACAACTTAATAAATAACAAATTCAACAACGTGTGTATGCTCACAGCAATTGGGCTCGCGAGTGACACTTCGTTCGTTGTTTTATTTATAACTCGACGAGCTGAAAGGGAGAAATTACGAACGAAGTGACACTTTTCTGAATGAGAGAACAAAAAAAGCGATCTCAAATTTAATCCGATGATAAGTTTCAAATGAAATTCACTCCGATAAAGTAAAAAGCATTATTTCGCAATAAGAGACTATTTTAATTCGACTCGCCTTTTCGTGAATACATTTGGCTTTGAAAACACAATTGAGATGCAAATCATACGATTGAAATTTCAGATAGCGTTTGTCTTCTGTGCTACGTTTCCAACGGCCACATCGCGACGTACAGTTTGCCCAGTCTGAGGCCACTGATAGATGTCGAATTCTTGCCACTGACTGATTTAAGGTAAGCGCTACGGCGTCACAGCGACGGACTACCTAAATAGCCCACTAAATAATTAAACTTATAAAATGATTATCTCACGCTCTTAGAGAATGACTTTCAGTGGCACAGCAAGTTCTCGAAACCACTAGGCAAAATCCGATTTGAAATTGAATTTTACCGCTAAACCGTATTACGCTACCAAGAAACGCTCCTATTTGCTCGGTAGTTGGCGCTGCAAGCTATTGGCTAACTTTGTTTCGGACACTCTTTCGAGGTCACAACAAGGACTCAGTGTTCTGGCTTATTTCTTTTTAAATGTAATCAAATCTAAATCAGTTTAATTAACTCGCCAATGTCCTAATTAAAAAAAAACAATCTACAATTTAAATCAAACGCCTGTTGTTTCATGGCTATATTTTGTTATCTGTCTCTGAGAATGTTAACATGAATATGTAGATCGAGTAATAATTTGGACTAGCAAATTAAATTACAAAGTAAACGCCGTTTGTGGCTACGTCAAAACTAATTTTTGATTGGAAATGTAAAAGCGAGTTATCATTAATTACGCTAAGTTACATACCACAAAAATTAATTTGATTTATCTCGACATTTCAGTCAAGTGACAGCAAAGTAATGCAATATTTCTAAATCATGTATATTTATTGGGGCAGTTATGGTTATGAAATTTGAAAACGAATATAATTTTTTAAACTTTTCATTGTAAAAAATGATTGCTGGGATGATAGGAAAAGCTTTTTAAATATTTTTTCTCATTTTCTCATTATACTAAGTTCAAATATCCATTAATCATAAATTTACAATTCATCGCCTTTAATTAAAGAAAGCTATTAATTATAGAATCGTTATTCATATTCGCAATTGAAAAGCTATAGAATATAATGAAAATAGTTTGTGTCATATTTTTCCAATATCAATTTGAAAAATCGCAACCACAAAAAAATGTGATTTAATAAAAAGTTGGAACAAAGCCGAATAATTTATGAATTTGAACATGAAAAAGTCTCACAATTCTTATCATGTTTTTTCAAGCTTCAAAGCTTTCGCTGAAACTCTGATATTTAACTTGACTTTTTAAATAGCTTACAAAAATCATGATTAGTAAAAGTATTCGCTTAACGAAAACATCTCGAAAATGAGAACAACATTTACGTCTAAGTGATATTAAAAACTATTCATACTCTTATCCTCCAAATCACATTCATTTCGATATATAGAAAAATATTTCTGAGCCGCTAGGTGGCGCCGACTTGCTGTGTCGCTGTTTATGCAAATTAGCACTACTGATAAACGCAATGCTTTGTAAAAACACATGGATTTTCTAAAAACTGCGAATTAATCTCTAGAGATGAAATAAAAGCATAAAAGCACGAACAAAAGAAGTGATATAAAAAGCAATCGGCAAAAATTGCTAATGCTCTATTGAATAATGGACATCGAAAAATGCACGTGTCCCATGAGTGGACGTGATCGATTGTATGGGAACTCAGCTGTTCGACACTCGAACGCAATCATTAATCTTGTTCCCGCCAAAACATAAAGAGATGTCTATTTTTCACGTAAACTCAAGCGCAATCGATTGAAACTATATTGCAGCATGTGTACTCTTCTCTTTATGACACATTGTGCACTCGTTTATCTCTCAAGAAAGCTCGAGGCATGATTGGTGTAGTACTTTTATAAAAGCATATTTGTCGCACAAGAACTTTTTGCAATTCTACGTACTCAACTACACCGCATCAACGATATATCTCACAAGCGATCATCCGTGATCGCTTTATCTCGCTCTTTACCGCTGTTTACTTTAGTTCCTTCATTGTTGTTCGGCCTTCTTGAGATCAAATTTTTCGGCTACTAAAAATGAAATATTAGTTCCCGTATTGCTGCTCGTAAATAAGTCACCAGGCTACAACTGTGGAGTAACCGTAACGTTTTTTATTCATAACCAAATATACATATATATAAATCATGCCCGTATATGATTGTAAACGCGCGCATAATTTATGTTTTGACTTATTTTTTACTAGCTATACGGTTAGTTCAGATATTTCATTTTCTTTGAATATTTAGGTGATTTTGGTAATCCGTGTTTACTGTTGAAACGAACTTGATTACATTCATTATTTCGGCATAGATTAGTTTAGTTAATGTTAGATGAGCTAGTGTACTGGTTTTTGGTTTTTCTTCAAGGCAAACGTTTTCGTTTCTCTCATACTATTCATAAATCTAATAGTACGCTTTACTAAACTTTCTCATACAAGTTCATGACATTGCAATTAACGATGACAAAGAGGGTTGAATTTATTGATAATATTAACAATAACGCTTCTCAGTCAATAAATAAATATTAGCACAAATTCAATTTGATTGAATTGCATTTTTTTACATACTGTTAAATGACGTATTTTAATCCTCTATTTATCGTTATTTATGAACATCTCACCTCAGAATAGAAAACAATATTGCAAAGCAAAATACATGAATTAACTAAACCAAAATGTACGAACAAAATCGATCAATATCAAAAACAACAAACTCAAAGTGACAAACAGTACAGAACAGAGTAATGATTTTGATGAAATCACTAGCGAGCAGAAAGAAAAACCGAGTTGAAAAAGAAACGAGTTATCGAGCTCAAAACGAAGCAGATATTTTTGTCCCGTGTATACGGTCCAATGTGCTCACTTTCCTTCTATCTCTGTAATCTCTAACAGTTTTCAGACAACTAAACATGGCATTGTAGACCCCATGTTGTCCATATGGGGTCAGCAACTCATTGTAAATGGCGATACCGATCAGTAAGTCATCTAATAATACGCTTCACTATAATCATTTATATATAAATATACTTATATAATACACATGTAAACAATTGACACTGTATCATCTGAGTCATACGATTTCTCTTCTGCCACGATTTTCTCGCACTTTGAT